>JAGDQP010074214.1:0-10296 GCA_022664845.1 Lepisma saccharinum | reverse complement strand
CACTTTTCAGAACACTACTTACATCGTTATATCGCACATTTGCAAGAAAAGTGTCACAACTCAAAAACGTATAATTTTACAGTAGGAAAAGAAGTAAACATTTTATTAGTTAAGTGCGTCGATAGTTATTTGTGTTCAAGTGTGAGCCTGAATCCGAACTGCCCACCAGAAGTGGCCCTGATAGAAAATCACCAAGGACTTCTGATGAGCTAAGTATTTTGACATATTGTTGTATTACCTAATTCAGTAGAACAATAACCAACTACAATAATTTACAATAATAAAAAAAGCATAGGAAAAAAAGATTGGATGTTACCGAAATGAGGACGCTACGCTGGATGTGTCGGATAACAAAAAGAGACAGAGTGAGAAATGTGAGAAACCAAGGTTGTAGAGACATGTAAGAAGATACAAGAAGGAATACTGCAGTGGTATGGATGAGAAGAACAAATGAATTTGTAGTCAGAAGAGTGATGGCAATGGAAAAGGAGGGCAAGAGAGGTAGAGGATATGTATGGATAGGATTCAGAAGAATTTGGAGGAGAAAGACCTATCAGGGGAAGAAGTTTACGAGGGGGTTTTGTGGAGAAGACTCATCAGAAACGTCGACCCCACGTAGGTGGGAAAAGACGGAGAGAAAGAAGAGGAAGTTCCAAATGTCTTCAGTATTCCTGTTGTTTTCAATAATTTCAGTTCCACTTGTCTTCAGTTGCTGTAAAATAATACTTTGCCTTATAAATATGATAGATTGCAATATCATTCTAACCACCCGAATTTCTTACGTTTAATTCCAATAATTAGTGAGTAGATAGGTGTAACTTTTAAAACTGATCTTTTAATGAAGGAGTTCCCTTGTTGTAACGAGAGCAATGTGTATTATTGAAGGTAAGAGTATTATCTTGTCGATCTACTGTGTTTGCGAGGACGGCAGTGTTAGCGAGTCCGGTGGCTTCATCAACCTATCACGCCACCACAACTAGCTTTGTACCTTGTATCCTGTATAATCTCGCATTGAACACGATACTAGCTTTGTACCTTTCTAATCTCGCATTTAACATGATACTAGCATTGTACCTTTCTAATCTCGCATTGAACACGATACTAGCTTCGTACTTTGCATAATCTCGCATTTAACACAATACTAGCTTTGTACCTTATAGTCTCGCATTGAACGCGATAGTAGCTTTGTACCTTGTATAATCTCGTATTTAACCTGATACAATCTTTGTACCTTGTATAATATCTCATTTAACAGGATACTATCTTTATACCTTTATAATCTCGCATTTAACACGATACTAGCTTTACACCTTGTATAATCTCGCATTTAACACGATACAAGGCCGCGTATACACGAAAATATCGTTTGGAATAGAGTATACAGTACATACCTGCTCCACTCAAAATAGTCTCCGTCTGCAACGGTAGATCTCTACTCTACCACAAGGTTATGAACCCTGTCCCTGAAGAAACAAGGCTCTCGTGAAGTAATGAAGTCCATAAAGACACTTTTTGCACTGTTTCAGGAATTAACTTAAATTCATAAACATATGGTAGTCTACTGGTGCTAAGTACGAGGAGTATGAGTGGGTGTAGGAGTACTTCATAGCCCCAGATCACTCATCTTCTGTTTCGCAATTTTTGCTAAGTGCAGTTTATCGTTGTCTCCTAAGATAATAAGGCCTCTTATTGACCAACTACAGATGCTTTTTTCTACAACTCCCGTCAATTTCTGCACAATACATGAGAGTAGTAATGCTTTCACCAGGAGAAAGAATATGTAAGAAATAGCACACAGTTTGGTGTCAACTTTGGTTTTGGAAAGTATTTGGGGATTTCACCAACGTCCAACCACTGGTCACTTTCCTCATGATTAGCGTACAGAACACACTTCTGCAATCACACCCACAATACGATCGACTAGGAATTCATTGTGATGACGACCAAACACACTATTGCAGATATCCATCCGCTGCTGTTTGTTCATGCGTTCCGTCTGTTCATGCGGTACCTAGTTGTTCATTTTCTCGGTTTCACTATTTGCAGTAGATGATCAGAAATATTGCTGAACTGCTAACATTGAACTAATGAGCAAATCCCCTGACCATGGTGCATGTCTTTGCCTCCACACGCCTTTAAATAAACAGTCGGTGTACACTATTGACCTGCATCCTCTACCTTATCATCTTAGACACTGGTCTCCGGTACGAAAGTTTCCAAATCAACGATGCTCTGTCCGTTCTGAAGTTGAATCTATGCTCCGTATCGCTTCTGAAGTTGAGTCTTCATGTTGCGTGAAGACTACCTGTTGCTGTGACCTTCAGCAGGCTTTACTGGCGGTTCCATAGATCCCGTAATAAGAGATAGGTAGGTTTGAATGAAACATTACGCATTTCGGCCAATTATTTCCGAACAACCTGTTATTTTAAATTCAGGAGGATCCTGTTGTAAAGGTCCTGGAAGGACATGGTAAAGTTATGAACATTTATGGGAAAAGAAAGGAGGACACGCCACTCTTCATAGAATAACCCAATATGCAATCTGAAACCACCTTCGTGTATTGCACAGGGACATTAACTTGAAGAAATATAGTCAAGGAATGAAGAAACTAGTGTTGCCACGAGACGATACATACTTTTTGGAATTCAAGACGAGACGAGACAGACTACTTGTCCTGTCTGCGAAACGAGACGGGACGTCTCGTGAAATGTCTCGTCTCGAAAAATTCAAACAGAGTTATTTAATTTGTTTAAAATTTATTAACTCGGAATAAAATATTGCCTTGGAAATCTATACCATCGTTTATTATTTCAAATGAGGGCTATCCTACAAAAAACAGGGAATACCTAAAGTTATTTTTTAATGTTCCTTACAAACAGCTTTAGTTACCATTTTCCAATTAATTCAAGCTTCATAATTTTATATTGTGATAGTGCTCCAGATTCAAATATAATGCTAAAGCATTGATCGAGATATCTATGTATAAAAATCCCATGTTATAGAAGCACACTTCACAAGTTCTCTTAATAGCAGGTAATATCATTAGTTAAAATAGGACAAAATAAAATAAAATAAGGTAATTCAAACTTTTATTTGTGGTTTTTTAAACCTTTGCACAACAATTTATTTCTTTGATTTCTGTTTTGATTTTATTAATATTGATTTTTGTTAAATTTTTTAAACCTTTTATACTTATAATATGTTCATTACATAGACATTTCATGAATGTCGTGTAGAATATGATCACTTATGAACATTTTCTGAGATTTATGTAGTATAACACATATGATGCAATAACGCAAAGTTAATTAATTTAAAAGGAAATCCAAACTGAATCATTCATTTTATTTATGGTTTCTAAACCTTCAGAGAAATTTCAGATTGACAACAGTTTAAGAACTACTTGTGTAGTAAGTACACCTATAAAATATCAATCAAATACTTTCTATCATTCGATAAAATTATTTTGTTCTATGCTTTTTTTTAATAATAATTGCAACCAATCCAAACATGCTCAATTGGAAAATAGTTCTTGGATTGTTCTTACTTAGCACTATAAAATCTAAAGGCTCGAATATATGGAATCAAAGTGTGTATATAGACCAAGTGTTGATTGTTTATCTTAGTGTCGGGTCGGGGATGGTGACACCAAGCTGCGGCACTGTGGCCAGGGCAGTCACATCGCAATTTGCTTGTTCTGTAAACAGTACTTGACATTAGCGTCTTCGACGTACTTACGAGCAATTTATTTTCGTGTATTCGAGCCAGTAAAGCTCAGAGTAAAAAAAAATGCAGTTCAGGGTCAAGGAGCCTAAGACCCTTAGCAGCAGAGAAATATTATCTTGTAAACGATTTGCCCTTGTCTTGTGAATTTATTTGAATTTATTTTTAAGATCTTTAGTCAACTTTGGTTCAGGCCGAATGGATAATAATGGGAGAATTAGTGGAATAAATAAAGTGAGAGGTTACGGGAGAATCCCGAGAAAATACACACATTCGATGTTTGTCCACCACAAAGCCCACATGGCACTAACCGGGATCGAACCGATGACCACACGCACCAGAGGTGAGTGCTCTAGGACTAAGTCACCGCGCACATCCTTGTCTTGTGTACTCAGGGTAATAACTTTGTTGTATCTTGATCAGCATGGTGCAATCTCCTACATTTTACTTTTGTTGGCATGATATGCTGCAAAATTTTAGGACACAAAACGAAACGAGACGGACCTCTTCGAGACGAGTCACGAGACGAGACAAGCACATATTTACGAGACGAGACACTTTGAAGTCTAGTCTCGTCTCGTCTCGTCTCGTGGCAACACTAGAAGACAATATGTATATATTTGCTTTGATAGTATATGCATACAGTTAATAATGATGTATAATACATTCTTATCGCTCAGCTATACCTGGAACCTGATTGTACGACTTCGTTATGGATTTTTGCTGATGAGACAACAGAGTTTGTCGTGACAACAAGTCAATCCAGACTTGGCTGAAAATATTCCGTGACAATTAATCAGGATCTCGGATATTTTCATGCTCCTCTCAGTCAATGGAAGATAGTTGAAAATTAGCAGTATTCTACCAGGGTAAATGCGTACGTGAGTATCGAGAGATTAGTTTCTTTTGACAATGCACCGACAGCCTCAATCACCTCTCGCATTTCATTTGCGTTTATCTACCGATTTCAGAAACATTTTCTGGTTTCATGTCTATCCGAGTAACCTTTGGGAACGTTAATCTATGGTCGAAATGAACATAATAGTTTAATACAAATATAATTTAAGTCTATAGGGAAAGAAGGTGGGATGTCCAAGAAAGATGATTTCTCGTAAAACGCATTTTAAAGTCCAACTCTTCCATTTACTCCAATGTATTAAATATTCTTAAAACTGATATAACTTGAGGATTATTTACTCTTTTGGATTGAAAATTTCTTAGTTGTTAGGTGTTATCGTGTAGTACTTGTTACGAGTACAAACTCATTAAAAATACCGGACATCGCCCCCTTCTTTCCCTGTAATCTTCAATTAACATCTTTCTCATATCTTTTTTATTGCCAAGAAAACTGCAATATAATCTGATCTTCTTTTATACATTTCCGTCCTGTAGTCAGCTATTCATATGCAATATGCTTTTACTATTCAGACTAATCAATATTATCCAATGATACATAACCTACGTATATGTCTTGTTTGATTGAATTGTTTTAACGTCCTAAACGAGCTGGTGAGCTTGTAAGGATGTGACTTACAGTTCTTGGTGAGGTGGGTTTCAAACCACTAGGTTCAATGAATCCCGGCGGAAGTTGAACACCTGACCACGAGCACAGAAAGCGTACGCACCATCCTTTCGACCAACGCAGATCGTCTTGTTATTCACTTTGAATTTGATTTGGTAAATGTTGTATTTTTTAGTAACTAATGGGTAATGACTTCAGCCCGTCTCGAGCCCATTAGCTGTTAAGTTTCTAAGATCCACAAACATCTATGCCCTAGCCGGGATTCGAACCCGGGATCTTCGAGTCATACTTTGAATTTGAATTTATTTATGGCCTCTAGGCAACTTTGTCTCGGACCGAGATAGGGTAGGGGAGAGGATGTTGAAGGTAAGTCGGCCAAGGTCTTTTTGACGGTACCACCCCGGCATTTTCCTGGTGTGATTGAGGAAAATTCTGAAAACAGCTCAATCGGGGTGAGTGGGTGTTGGGATGTTGCAGAATTGCTAAGCAAGCGTTCAACCAACTCGGTACTCGTTATTCATATCCCATTTTATAAGGAGAATCTTTTCATGCGCCTATATGGCATGGAGAAACACTTTGAATGATCTCCCAATGTATATTTATGACAATATGTCATATATCAGTATAGTGGAACTGTATATCACAAATCCAACGATGAACAAATTGTTTAATCTAATAACTATTAACTATCTAATAAAATCAACAAAAATTAAATGGGACTCTTTTCCAGTAAGTCTCACATACTATTTAAACACTGGTCGTCCCATTTTTGACTATAGGATATAATGACAACTCATCACCAATGACTAAATTTGAGTTCAAAATAGTATAGATGATTTCATTTGAGACCTAAATATTTGTTTATTTTGATAATTATTTTACTGTCTGGCAACATTGTATCTCACACATTGCATTTGGGTCAGAAAATAAATAAGCAAACGTCCAAACTTGCTGAGTGCATCAAGTAGTTTGTAAAGATTTATGTTTGCTGCCTACACTTTAGCGTTTAAATACTTCTGTTTGTCTTATAATGCATGAACATTCCTCAAGCGGAAAAACTTCTGCAAATCGTGTTTGTATTCTTAGATGAAAGTTACCACAGCAATTGTAGAGAAGTGTGTTTTTACAGGAAACAAAATGTATATGTGAAAACACGAATGAAACTACTTGCTTCGGTTGTATTTTAAATGTTACTTCAAACAAAACCAACTTCCGGATAAAGGACCTATTGCAGTGTGCTCAAATCTACAAATTATCATATCAAACGAAAACTTGCTGTTTCTAATAAGTCTTACAAAAGTATTGTAATTATTGTTTATTTTGCATTAAAAGCTGTGTAGAATAGAATTTTTAAATAATGTTGGCTATAAATTGAAGATGAGTTTCTCAGATCGAAACAGGGAACAGATTTATTCAAAGAAATGTCGAAATATGACTAGTTTTGAATCTGTAGTGGCTCCTAAATGTTGTGAGTCATCGTCGTATTGATATGACGTAATATCTCTACAAATAATGACGTAAGATGTACTTAAAATAGCTTCGAATCTGACTGATGTGTCAGGTGTTTCCTCAATCCCCCCGCCGAATGCTGGTATAGTACTTAAACAAAGACTGGCCACAATCTTCCGCTTCTCTGCCCTGGATATGTCAGCCCTAAAACATGTTTTACCAATTAGGCCACAGTTGCCTATACCTGGCCCATGAAAGTAAAATAAATAAATATAAACTTTGTCCATTGTTCGTAACTCAATATTATAATTTAATGATAACATACAGAGCCCTGTGATAATGGCGCAGAATATGTACTTTGAATCAGCTGTGGGAAGGCACGCAGGTTTGAATCCTGCAGCTGGTCTTAGTGATTTGTTTTGCAAAGAACCCTTCAGTACCACAACATCGTGGCATTAGCTAGGTGTGATTTCAGGAAAGTCGTGAAAATCATCAGTCAGGAAAGTCGGCGGATGATTTTTATCCCTGGACCTTCCGAATACGAAGCCAACGGTCTACGAACAGCAATGACCTCAGGAGAAGAGGAAGGAGATATTTGCGGTCAGGATGTATGTTCAAGTACCGTTTCGCCATTCGCCTAATGAAACTAATAAAACCTCTGTCTTATGTCATTTGCGAGAATAAATATGCTACATCAAGTTCAGTTTATGCAGATTCATATAAACAATGGTAGTTACAAATTTAAGGATGGATCCCTGCCATGAATCAAGAAAGAAATGATTTCAATTACTTTCGAAAAATTAATAATTCTGGAACTATAAACATTTTCATGGCAGGCCTACAAGATCGTCATAAATGATCTGATATCTCTATAAATAATTATTGAAGACATCTCGGCTTCGCAATCCAAAATTTCATTCGTATCTATAATTGTATTTCAACAAAGTTAACGATTGGACGAATGTCATATAGAAGGAATGTCATATAAACACGTTCATCAAGGAATTAATATTGCGCCGTAGATAATTATCATAGAAATCACCTTTAATGATGTTGATCACCCCCTGTCATCTTGATATGCAATTTCCATTAATTCACACGGGAAATATTTTACTTTACTTTAGTCCTCAAGAGAGTAATTTTTAATTTCTGTTTTCATTTTGTTTGTTGTCATGTTTATTTTGACTCGTCGTGTTTTATAAAAATGCAATATTATGTACACAGGCAACATATTTCACCGTGGACATATAGTGAACTATTAGTAGTACAGTATGTTAATATATTTGAAAAAGCTTGAGATTTTCGAAACTTTAAGAGTAAAAGTAGTAACCAAGACAAATTGCGCGAAAGAAGAATTTGAAACTCTCACTCCGAAAGTAAAACCATATAAATCAATAGAATGTGAACAGCAAGATGGCAGCGGTGATCAACACCGTTAAGTAAGCTTTGTTCTCACTTATTCTTTAATCGTAAACTTGGCTTAAATGAATCGTTGGTTGATATACTAACACAGTACGTCTTACGTCATTATTTGTCGAAATATTACGTTATTCATGCGGATGCCTAGCAACATTTGGGTGTCTCTAAGTTCGAAACCCTGCATGTTTCGAAGTAAAGTTAAAGGAACTCTTCTCTTGCTTCGGTCTAACAATTTAATTCTTCAACCTATGTCTGTATTTTAAAACACTCTGTGTATGTAATACAATTACAGAGAGAAAGAGAAGGAGGTGGGGTAATTTTCTTTCCTCTTCAGGAGAAAGAAAGAAACCAGTTCACTCTTTTTTTTTCTTCCTTTTTCTCCTTTCTCTTTCTTGCTGTTGATCTTCTTCAATTTCTTTCTCTTCCCACACAACACATGTAGGCCTATATTTCTACTATATGCCAAAGATGTTCCACAGTAATATAAAACATAATTATCTGAAGCGTTCTGCATTTTTTCTCCATACATGCAGATGTTTGTCTTGGGAAGTGTTTGACCAATAATGCTTAAGCTTTTAATAATTTCTACATCCTAATCCTCGTTGCGTTAAAATGCACTAATATCTTGCATCTTTGTTCATGGATATTTTTATTTCTTTGGGAATATATCAGGAATATGTATATATCTTCACGATGCCAAGTATTATTTTCCTGAGGAATATTCTTCACATATTTCCAATGTTTCATGCACATATTATATTAGCAGTTATAATGGCATATTGCAAAATAAGTTCTTGTGCTATCCTGAAGTATCCTTGGCCTATTAAAACTGCCAGCCCGATCAGTTTTAAAAATTCTTGACCCGAGCCTGATTCGATATTTTTTTGAAATTCAAAGAGTGCTGTTTCCTTTCATTTTTATTTCTAGACAACTCCAATTGTTCGCCCCATGAGATCCAGTGGTCGTAGTGACCATATTCTGGTATTGACGCAGATCATTAGAGGATGCTTCAATACGCATATTGTCTTCTGTTATTTATTGAAGAAAGGGTGTGCAGTGACTTCTGTGATTGCCGACCGGGGTGAACGGTGAACAACTAATCCTCTATATAGCGAAAGTGGAGCCGCGAAGCAACACCAACTGTAAATATTGCATTGTTTGTAATACCTGTCACTCCACGTGGACACAGACTTCAACGTTTGGCTTCATTCCAATTGCCGTTTAACGAAAGTCAATAATTATTAAAGAACTGCAATTGATCGGCCCGAGCCCGACCCAACTTGAAGAGAAAGCAGTGTCGGCCGGTCCAAGCCTGGACCGGCATAGGTCTCTAATACCTGCTACCACGTTCCTGTTACCCAACCATTTTCGAAACGAACGAAAGAATCTAATCTTCATAACCTAGGTCGTAAAGTCACGGGCTTCGAACTCCGTGGCTGTCCATCCTGACTGAGGTGTTGCATGGTTTCCCTCAGTGTCATCAGGCAAATGCCGAGATGGTAACTTAAGTAAGGACCTAGTTGATATCTTTCCCATTCTCTACCTACCACATCCCGGACTGTGTCAAACATGCCAAAAGGCCATAAATAAATTCAAATTGAATCGAACAAAGGAAGAAAAAAAGAGAAGAATCTTTCCCCGTTTCCTTCTCCTACACTACTTTTCCTCCTCCTTTCCTGTCTATCTCCTTTGCAATTCCGGCAAATAGAAAATTTCTCATCAATTCTTTTTACTTCTTCTTTTTGTATTTCTCTGTTCTTCATTTCCATATGTTCTTTCTTCCCCTCCTTTTCATCCTTCTTGTTGATACGTTCTACCTCTCTTCTTCCTTTTTCTCTTTCTGTCTCTCTCTTCATCGTAAGAATAAATAAAAGCTATGTCTCTAGGAAAAGCTGAAGTGTAAAAAGGAGAAAGACAGGTGGGAGAACACGAGAAAGAAGAGAAAAGGGGAAAGTTCTTTGGTTCTTTTCATTAAACCTTCCTTATTTTGTCGTTTGTGAAAAACGAGAAAGGGACACATTTGCTGCGACACAATGGATACCTTTCTCACAAAGAGAGGATAAGTAACACGAAGTCTACTTGGAGGTGCACTGACTACAAGCTACACAAATGCCGAGGGAGGTGTCACACACAGGGTGATGCGGTGGTAAAAGTTTCGGAGCACAATTATGTAGCCAGTGCCG
>JAGDQP010074212.1:0-10296 GCA_022664845.1 Lepisma saccharinum | reverse complement strand
TAAATTACGCCTTCATGCATACTTAACACAAAGTACCTCTTGTGTGGCAGGGGTATAAATGACAGCGAAGCCCTATTTGTGACATAGACTAAACAAAATAAAAGTCCTTTTTAAAGACATGCCTTTCTTAAACAATTCGTACTAAAAAGTAAAAAATATTTTTTGTTTATGCATGAATAAAAAGAAAAGCCTAGGACACGTTCTTATATACAGTCACTTTATAAATTCTTCAATTGGTGTGGCCATATTATTCTTTTTAAAAGTCATGCATACACAAACTGATTTTTTTACTTTCTAGTACGAATTGTTTAAGAAAAGTAAGTCTTTTAAAAAATATATTTTTTACCAAAATCTTAAAGTGTTCTGCAACCAGTCAAACAACAAATCGTTGCAGGCTAGTATTTATGTGTTATATTTTTAAAAAAATGTTTTTAAAATATATAAATATATAGAAATATAAGAAAGTAACAATGGAATATTGTATTGTCACCAGACTTACGTCACTGCGCAAAATTTCATCATTGTATGATGTCGGGAAATGAGTTAAATTAACGTTGCAAAAATTGAGGACACCACGAACCATTGGGAACTAAAGAAAATAATTTAATAATGATTATTGGTTTGTACAAAGACAAAAAAAGAAATAAATAATGTTCCTAATATAAGCACATTTGTTTTTCTATTTCTGAGGGGGTCACATGATTCAAAGGTGACAGTGTTTGACGCTCTCTCTCAACGTTTTATCCTAATATTGTTTTCGTCTCGCGTTTTAAATAGCAAATTCTAATGTTTCCTTGTAAGGTGCGCCCTGAGAAAGTTGTGCCCCTGGGCCCGGGCCTATGGGTAAATCCGGCCCTGAGTAGGTGAGCGATAGTGGTCCGGAATGGAGATCACGAAGATTGAACAACGTGCATATGTGAAAGTAGCATTTCTCCGCGACAGATATGCACGGGATTGCCGCACAGAGTTACAGGAAGCATTAGGTGCCCGTGCCCTGCCCTAGCGGCTTTCAAACGGGACAGAGTGTCTACTGCCGATCTGCCGCGCAGTGGGCGTCCTGTTCGCCGCAAAGCCGTTATCCACCTCGCCACTGTTCGAAGATAACGATATTCTTGGATTTTGGTGGAATTGCCTGAAGCCGTGATATGTTGTAGATCTTGTCATCCTGAGAAGAAGTCTACATGGGCACAACCACCAATCACTGACCGTTTGGCCACCAGGAGGCCACTTTTTGAAAGTACTCGAAGGTAACGATATCCTTGGATTTCGGTGGAATTGCCTGAAGCCGTGACATGTTGTAGATCTTGTCATCCCGGGTCGAACCCCGGGCCGTCCATCCAGATTTTGAATTTTCAGCATTTTCCTTAGTCCCGCCAGGTGAATTCCGGGGTATTACCTACATTCAAATTGCCCTGGCTGCTACCGCCCCATCCCTTTCGCGGGTTGTGTTATCGCTGAGGGACGTCATCAGTCTTACGTGACGGACTTAAGCGGAAGCTTAATTCTACCCAAAAAAACAAATATAATTGGCAATTTTTGTTAATATCGTAGCTTGCCGCGGATCTACTGTCAAGTGTGCAGTGACACCAAGTTGGCACTTGGAAGACATACGGGTTTCTAATGCTGCTGCAAACGTCCTTACTAATGTTTTCCAGTTCTTTTCACCGACGAATGTCCTGATAGTCCTTAATTTTCTCCCCCTCGGAACTCGGATGAGTGTTCGCCTAGGATTGTTGTACCCTTGACGTGAGACCTGCATTCATCACAGTCGGCCAAGAAGCCTAAAAATGCCAATGAAACGTCGGTGTAATCATCATACTTACTTACTAATACGATCCTTTGCTAGTGCAATATACACATAATGTGTATATGTTTCCGTTATGGAATTAAGACAAACTGGCATCTATCCTGTCGGTTGACATCGGGCAAATATCGAATTATCGAACGACATAGAATGAGATCTGAACAATGTCGTTGGACGTGCATGTGGTACTAGGGATTGCCTACCTCCTGAGGAAGGTCAAAGCGATGGGGAAGGTAGCTATTGTAGTATAGGTACCACACAGACATTCGCCTGGCAGGACTGAGAAAAATTCTGAAAAACGCCAGTCAGGATGGCCTAACAGGGATTTACGTCATTTGTAACGATGTCGAGCTAACTTCCGACGGCTCTCGCTTCGCATTGCTCGAAATTTCTTGAAAATAAAATTGTTTTCTTATTTGATGTACATTAACAATAATCTCTGGAAGTTTGTACATTTATTTATATATATTTAAAAGGTACACTGCAAAAAATAGCTATGTTAATTCAAGACTTTTGATGTTCCAGGGCGACTACCACTTTTTGTGTTAAATCACTACTGTTTGTTGTGCGATTTCGGTTCTCCATTGTGTTTAATCAACATGGACAACACATTTATTGTATTGTATTACCGAAACCAACACCGTTTGTTGTGTTGATTTAACACAAAAAAGTGTTTTTCACCCTAGAATTCCGACAAGTGTTAAATTAACAGTTTTTTTTTGTTGCACACTTATTGTGATAACCACAGCAATAGAAGATTCGCAGGAAAGGGATCAAATTTTTTATCTGGTTATCGATTTTCAGCCACAATGAGAAAATATTCGTGTGTTGTACACAAAGTAGTTTCGGTTAATTTCCCAAATCGTTTCACACTGGCCAAATGAATATTGATTATTATGATTTATGTCATCTACTAAAACGACCATGATCATCTCTGTCATCTTCCACAAGAGTCGTTCAGTTCCTATATAGGACAATCATTAAAGGAAGGTTTGTTTCGCTTCTGAGTCTATATTACATTTAACCAAAATATTTTCCTTTCAGACTTTCCAAACCGTCCATTTAGATACTGCCTTTCCTTCATCAAAACAAAATCTGATTAACTTACTGCTAAGTAAAAAACATTTTTTAATTTAGTTTTCGGTACAAAGACTACTCGATTGGGATTAGACTTCAGACTCATGCCAAAGTGAATCGAAAGTGATGCAATAATCGTTAAAATCTAGTGATAATCTTTAAATATTCTAAATCTTTCTGAAAGAGAAAATGATCTTCATTTTACTTTTTCTCTTTTTACAATTGAAAGGGTAGGGGAAAGAAGAAGGCAAAAATAACATTCTCTATTTACTGGCTGTGACCTGTTGAGATGTGTGCTTGGGGATCGCTACGTTTCCATCACACCGAGTTTGAGAAACATTGTTTTAAAGCTTGTTCCATCACGCATGGTTGTGAAAGAAATAATTCTCCCAGCAACTGAGTGTAATGAAGGATATTAAAAACATCCGTCGTACTTCACCTGACTTGTATTACACATTACAACTTAAATAATTCACTGTTTTTATGATGACAGTGCAAATGCGATGCCATCCGCGGTGAATTTTAATTGGTTTTTCCTACCCCCTCTTCGTTTCTCTCTGGGTTTTCTGCTCCTGAAAAATAAAAAAAGGAAACAAAATGATTATTTAACAGAGAACTGTGATTGGTTGTTGTTAAATGAGGTGAATCGACTCGGCGCTTTGTTAATTGTCTTCCGTGTGACAGGCTGGATGACCACCAAATACAATGGGAGATAGCAGGCTGCGATATTATGGACTGACTGACTGACTGCATATATATGTATGTGTGTGTGCAACGTTACCCGATCGATTACAGAGCGCGGTCACAAAACAGATCACACATTCACATACATGGTCAGTGTGTGGAATTCAGTTCTGTTGCGAAGTTCCTATTTGCAAAGCAATCATCGGTAGCTAGCGGCTGTTGTTTTGTTAACCCAAAGTGAATCAATCTGCTTACTGCTGCTGGTGGTGGTGTTGATGTGCCTCGTCTGGGTTTCAAGTAAGTTCTAACTGCCTACTCCTCATATAGAGCTCCCAAAAAATAGAAGAGGAGGAAACATAGCTCTAAATAATTTCGCTCATTTTTCCTCCCCCTTCCTTTTTTTTAAAAATATTCCTTTTACAATCCTGTCCATTTGATGATGATTTATACTCTTTTTCGTTGTAGACTCCAATGGCTTTCAATTCTTTTGTCTTAGAAAATTATTGCTAATAAATCAATAACTCTCTTTCATACATAGCTATATTTATTACAAATTAAGAACGAAAGCTATTATTAACGAAATCACTTCTTGGTGGTTAATACATCACCATCATGTTTTTTTTAACAATATTTTTATACTAAAATCTATTATATATTTTTGATAACATTGTTCTTTTTCCTGTTTCCTGAACGTGACCAATTATCACCAATTCGTAAATGTTGAAAAAATATACTAATTCCATAGTTGACGATTGGCGATGTTGGATGTCTTCTTCTGGTAAAATGGTACTGAGAATTCTTCAAGATATCTTCCATTTCTGTTAAAAACCAATCACAGAAAATTTCTTCTTGACTGCTGAATGTCCAATGGCTAGCAACTCTCTTCCCATGAGCTACCACATCTGCACTACACAACAATCGAAGTAATCTACATAAATGCAATCATATAGATATAAATATATACTTATATAAAGAGTCAATGAAAGAATTAGTAGGCTTGACTCTTCACAGAAGTCTTTGGTGAACTTGCTGTTAGGTGAAGCAAAAGTTGGGAAAAGAGACTGAACACGTCTGCAAGGTTTGAGTTTGGTGGCTCATCTGAAAAAGAAAGCTAACGTTTCACAGCAATGCGCAGGAGGGAAAAAAGGAAAAGAAGAAGAAGAAAAAGAGAAAAGACCCTCAAAATCAACAATGGACCATCGAATGGCTATAATAATGATGTTGCTTTTTGATGTTATGAGAGACATTTCCTCATATTTTTCTTACGCTTCCAACTACTCTACTCTCTGCAACAGAGTGTTTTTGGGTTTTAATTAAATAATACTTTCTGTTGCCTGATTGGTACTACATCTTCATTTTTTGATGTGTTTTCTCCTCAAGACCGTCACTTACCATTTGCCCGTAATTTTCCTCCCCTTCGCTTTGCTGAAAATTTATGGTTTTTTGGCTGCAAAAAGAGAGAGAGAGAGTGAAAAAGAATGCTTTATCTAATGTGAAATTTGGAAGATGTGTGTGAATGTGCAGATAAGACAACCTTCTCATTGGTTACCGATGGAAGACACCAACCGGTTCGTAGCCAACCAGAAGCTCGTCTTGTATAAAGTAGGAGATTCATGAGTGTGCGCGCTTTGCGAGTTTTTCTTGTTTCAAGAGAGATTTTCTCTCTCTCTCTCTCTCTCTCGTATCGAAATGAGAAAAAGATATTGAGGAAGTAAGGAGTAACGAATGTGTGGGTAAATAGGATGTTATATTTTGGGACGGAGCGGGGAGGATGGGGAAGGGGGTAGAGTGGAACTGAAAGGACTCTCCGTTTTCTCGTAAAAGATGCAGCGCTTCGATTCTCTTTGGCTCATAACATGGAATTTACAAAAAATAAATGACCTCTAAATTCGCTTGATTATTTTTCTACTTTCTAATGCCTTATTTTTCGATTATGATTTTCATTATTATTATTATTATTGTTATTATTGAGATGTATCATTTCATAAATCTTAAGGACATAAAGCGCGAAAATGTCTGTGCATATTCTGAAAATAGTTAATAATAGGGAAAGTTTATTAACTATTTTAAGATTCACATACAATAAAAGGACATTCGCAAATGTTGTAGCTGCAGTAGAGGTTGTCACTCTGAAAAATGAAAGCAATGTTTAGTTGGAAATTGTTGGCTAAGTCTCTACGTTTTTCGAACTTGCTGTTACACAGTTAAAACCGGTTTTTTAAAGTTGAGAAAAAAAGTTGCTATCTGTGTAACAAGAAACAATTTTCTTAGAAATGAGATATCAGCATTCTCTTTTAATTGAAAACGAGAACATGCCGGTTTGTTAATAACATTACTTACATGATCTTAAAACCAATATGCTCTCATCTTAAATTAAATGAGAACGGTCATATCTCATTTCTAGAAAAAAATGTTTCACGATGCACAGACAAAACTTTTTTTTTTCAATTTTAAGAAACCGGTTATCTTGAGAGAAGAAAGGAACGAAACTGTTTTTCTTTTGTTGCTTGGAATAGTGGTTTACTACCAAGGATCCGCGATCCTAATTTGAGGCAGGGTCATGTAATACATTATGAGAAGTGTAAAAAAAATCAATGATAAATATATAGAAAATTTCGTATAAGATTTGATATTTATTTTTTTAATTCTTAACTTTGAAATAACAAAACCACTTTGCTATCCTCCATTACCATACTTAGTACGAGTCAAATAGTGTTTATAGGAATTAAGTAGAATTGTGTTTTCTCAACATTTCTTTAGTGCGTTATTTAGTGCTTTGCATATTTCGTATCTTGAAAAAACAGTTCTTATTAAATCATATTACTCGTACACTTGGTTTTAGATTACAATATCACATTGTCGTCATGTTAAAGAAAATGAAATAGTTAATCTTTGTTATTTTCTTGAGGCGTACGCTTACTTACTGGTGTAGGGTAGAGCAAAATGAGAAAATTGCGAAGCTCTGGTTTAGAACAATACTAACTAACTTACTAACTCTATGGCTTACGGAACTCACAAGTTCATCACCACAGTAATAAACGTTTGCCATTGGATTCTATCCTGGGCAACATCAAGGCCAGTTTTTATCTTGAACATCTACTTATCAAAGATCTCTTCTAACGTAATATTGTCATCCCAAGGACGTATCGGTCTTCCTAACGGCCTCTTTCCCTCCGACTTACCGACCACAATGGAATATAATCTTCGTTTACTAATATTTCTTTTGAAAATTACGTAGAAGTGAATTGAGTGTAAAGTACTTTTTATGCGTATGCTAAATGGTGAACACTTTAGCATATAACTCTGAAAACACTTAAATATGTAAATATTTATGCTTTCATCTATATGGCTCCATGACGACATTTTTCACGATTTAATTTTCGTTTCTACTAATAGATTATGTATAACTGAAACTATTCTATAATATTCTCAAAGACCGACTTCTCGGTCATGCTATTGAATTGTTTGAAAGTTTTCATTTCTGACTTTTACGCAATCTAAGACTACAACCTGTTTTCGTTCAGAGCTTCTTTACACCCTAAAAACTGCACCTCTGAATTGGGAGTACAAATCTCTGGGTCCGTCACTGCCACTGAGAAATAGGTAATATGATATAATGTACTCCCAATTATTGAGAATCAGTGATGGGCACAGGGATTAATATTTTACCTTCGGTTTTGTTTCTATTCACCTGTTCCCTCCCAGCAACTGGGAGGCAAAGAACCTCTCAACCTCTCTTACCCAACCTTGGGTTCGCCACTGCCTCTCAAAAATTGGGAGCACACAATTGGAATTTTGTACTCCCAATTCAGAGGTACAGTTTTTAGGGGAGTACTCTTGTACGTGGAAGATGAAACTGAAACGGTATCAGTCAGGTCCTTCATCTAGGTACTATCAAAACATTTACCTGGTGAAACTGAGGGAAAAAGCTGGTAAATTCATGTTAGAATGACCGAAAGGAGTATTCGACTCTAAGTACGTCTCCTCGAACCAAACCGAGTTGCACGACCGTAACCACCAAACAACGGCGATTGAGTCCGTCGCGTTATTAGCTGCCGTTCCAATTAACAATTCGGAGAGGTGTTAGCCATAGGGTTGTTTCCGTCCCTACAATTATTGTTTTAATCTTTTCATGGAAAAGCAATTTGTTATTAATCTTCTCTGATCCTAAAGTGGTATTGCTGTTACTGTAAATAATTTATATCATCATATTCAACCGTTTTCTATCCAATGCTGGATGAAGGCCTTCCCCTTTTCTTTCTACGTATCTCGGTCTGCTGCTATCCCCATCCATGTAGCTCCCGAAAACGCTTGATTTCTTCTACCCATCTTGCATTTGGACGCCGTCTTGGTCGTTTCTTTTCTCTACGAATCCAATGTAGTGCATTTGTTGTCCATCTTTCATCTGTTCGTATAGCTATGTGACCGGCCCATCTCTACCTTCACAGTCCTCATTACATCTTCTACATTTGTTTGTGCGCGAATCCATTTATTTGTCTTCCTGTCCCTCCTGGTAATTCCTAGCATGCATCTCTCCATTGCTCTTTGTGTAACTCTTAATCTTTGAGTCGTTTGCGCATTCAATGTCCAAGTTTCACAACCGTACATCATCACAGGTAAGACACATTGATATGCCTATTGTCTCTCCGTTAATCCTTACTTCCTTCTTTGCAACATGTTGAATGTACGTACATTACTTTTGTTTTACTTAAATTCATTTTAAGGTATATTTTCGAACTCTCATTACTCAGTTCTTGTTTTGAGTTCTTCTGCACTTGAAGCAAACAGCACTATTTCATCAGCAAATCGTAGGTGATGAAGATATTCGCCATTGATTTTTATTTCAACTTCATCCCATTTTAAATTTTGGAGCACTCTCTCCAGGACCGCGGAAAACACTGGAGAATGATTGTCCTTGCCTTAACGCTTTTCCAACTTTAATCTTTTCCCTTTCTTGATGCAGTCTAATGGCGGATGTGGCAGTCGAGTAAATGTTTCACAGGAACTTGATGTATGCAGTTTCGATGCCTTAATGTTCAAGTGATTTAAGTACTGCTGCTAAGGAGACCGAATCGAAAGCTTTTTCAAAATCTATGAATTCTAAACACAGTGGAAGTTCATATTCATTATTCATTTCCATAATTTCAGTCAATGTTTGTATGTTGTCCACTGTTCTAAATCCGCGACGAAATCCGGCTTGTTCCCTTCTCTGGTTAAAATCTAAGTTTCATTCAATAAGATACAAAATAACTTTGGTGAATATTTTTATAGAACTGACAGTAAACTAATTGGTGTGTAGTTTTCGACGCGTTCTTTGCCCCCATTCTTGTACAACAAAATGAGAACAGCAATATTCCAACTTGATGGCATTTCTCTCATCCTCAGGCACATTGAGAATGATTTGGCAAGTTTTCCTTTGATCTTTTCACCTCCTCATTTAAACATCTCTGCTGTGAGTCCATCTTTTCCTGGCGATTTTCCGTTCTTGATCCCTGGAAGTACTTTATCCACTTCTTCTTTCATTACGCCTGAGACTTCTACACCATTTTCTTCGGAATCTTCATTTCCCAGTTCTTCTTCAGAATAGTACAATTCTCTGTAGAAATTTTCAAAGGTCTCTTGAATTAACTGCAATTAATTGCTTTTTCCCTATCATGAGCTGCTGTTTGGTTTTCTTCAGGCTTTTGTTTTCGTCGATTGTATTTCTAACAATATGCTCGTTGTTTCTTCCTACACCCTCTCTTATTTTCTTCGTTCAGTTTTATTTAGTTGTATGTACTCTGTCCTCTTTGGGTAATTTTCCTCTTCTTTCATTTCCTTTCTTTTCTTTATAAGAGTTTAGGTTCTTCTAAGATTTTGCTCTCTTTTTCTGTTTTTGATGCTTGCTATTTCTTTGGCTGTCTTTCTTATTGTCACTGTCAGTATTTTATTTCTGCTATTGATGTCTTTCTCAACCTCCAACTCTTCCAAAACGCTGAATCAGTTGCTTAGTTCTATCTCGAATGTCTGTCTGTGTTTCCTTAGATTTAATATATATATATAATAATAATACACAGCCATATTCAATCCACTACTGGATGAGGCCTGTCCCGAAGAGAGGAGTTAGTCTACTGCTCCCACGCTGACCAGACGTGTTGGGAGAGAAGAACCGAAGCGCACTCGACTTCAGTGCGAGCGGTCTTGGGTTCGATTCCCGGTGCGGGCTCAAAAATTTCGGTATTGATCCAGCATCGCGAGGACAATTGGAGAGCTGATGTGAATAAAAGACAATGACGATCACAGTTGAGAGCTTCGGCTCTCCTCTCCCAACACGTCTGGTCAGCGTGGGAGTAGTAGACTACTGCTATTTATTTTTTTCGAATGACACTACGTCGGTTTATTGGATGAACATCATATGTGAAGCAGAAATTGAGACATTTCAAATCTTCGATGTTATACTACGTTAAGCGTAGAAAATCGACATACATATCCAATAAAGTGTGAGTGGTTGCCCAAGAAAACAAGACTATGGAAGATAGAAACTACTGCCTGTAAACAAAATTTTTGCCTTTGGCTGCTTGAAAATTTCAAAATTATATCAAACATGAAATTCTAAATCATAGTTACAACTTGTTTTCAAATGATGCGTAAAATACATATCAACATGCACGGCAGTGCATGAGCCAAGTTCTTCACGTCAGAAAACGTCAGCACTGCCAGAAGCATGTTATACAGGAACAAGAGTTTATGGC
>JAGDQP010074209.1:0-10297 GCA_022664845.1 Lepisma saccharinum | reverse complement strand
ACCGAAGTCAAGCAGCTCTGGGTCTGGTCAGTGTTTGGATGGGTGACCGTTTCAGCACTCCAGATGGTGTTGCCTGTGTGGCGTCCACCCAGCGTCGTGAGGCCAATTGGGGAGCTACCTGAATAAAGAGGTAGCGATCACAGTTGAGGGCTTCGGCTTTCCTCTCCCAACACGTCTGGTCAGCGTGGGAGCAGTAGACCACCTCCTCCCTCCGGGAGAGGCCTCATCCACTAGTGGATTGAATATGGCTGTGTATTATATATATATATATATATATATATATATAATGTCTCCGTCTTTTCTAAGGTACCGGTTAATATTGCAAAAATCTTTCCATTTTAAAAAATGTAAAAAGTTTGACGTTGTTGACGCATACATTCGACAGAATGTGACTCACCTTACAATGTAGATCTAGCATCTTCTGACTTTCATCTTTATTTCCCTTAACTTAAATTATTTGTTGGGGGGATGAAAATGAATACAGATTGATGATGACGTTCGCAAAACGGTCAATGACTAGTTCAAGGAACAAGGGACAGACAGGTCCTCATCGAGGAAAACATCAAGATTGTGTCTCGGTGTCAACGCAGATTATATCGAAAAATATTTCTATTGTCATTGTAAAAGCAACGATTTTGAGTTTGATGTATCTGTTTACGACCAAACGACTCTTATTTTAAAAATGACACTTGCATGTATTTAAATTGTGGATGGAAAACAAAAAGAAATAACAAAATAGTAGTTTGAGAACACCTTAACTTCTTGAAAATATAAATAAAAAATAAAGTTGCAGTGTTGCAACTGTAAACCGTGTTTAAATTGTAATGTCTGTCGTGTCCTAATTTCTTATTTCTCAAGGAGAGAAACTCAACTTATCTCTTTTTTTTTTTTTTTTGTCTGTTTTGTTTTGTTTCAAATTGTGAATTTCCTGTTTGTAATCTTTTAAACAAGTTGGACATCCTCTTATTGGTTGGCAACACTGTATTCTTGGAAGTTAGACATCATCATCAAAATAGTGAAAACGTTGCCGGTGAACTCATCCCATGAACCAGATTCTCAGCACGTATCTGCAATGTCGTTCCCTCGTATATAAACACATACACACACACACGCGTATATATACTTACGCATGTGATGGCGGTCAGCCAACAGGGGCTGGATGGCAGACAACGTCCATTCACTTGCCTCATTCTTTTTCGCTAGAAAACAAGTGAATCAAACACGCCTCCACTGTAGTCTTTTGCAACACTTAACTATTACGTCACAATTCTTCTTCTTCTTCTTCTTTTGCAATTTCCTTTATTGTTCATAGAGTTTTGTCTCGCCCATAATTTTCTTTTCCTTCGGATACAGTGATGCCAATAGCATTCCTTTATGGCCAGAGTTAACCAATAAGCTACATTAAAAAAAAAAAAAAACACTGAAGCTCATTTGAACAGATATTTCCTGACCCATCCATTGCTTTTACCTCACATACAACCTCGCGTTTAATTTACGCTCAGCCCTCATCCTTACGATAAGAGTGTTCCAATTTTTGATATATTAAATCGATTTTAAAATATATCGAAACTTTGATATTGACACTGTTTATATTCGATATATCGATATTTCGATTTGGAGTTGAAAATTTCGATATCTCGGTTCGATATTTATTTCAATATATTGGTTCGAAATTTCGATATATTGCTAAATATCAATGTTGAAAAATGTAGAACTTCGATATGTAATTTCGAAACTGACGTTGCAGATTACGAGGTACACTATTGGTAAGATAACCAGATTTACCGAACCGAACCCCAACCCGGTATACCGAACCCGAAAGCCACAGCCGTTAGCTTGAAATAAATTACTTTCAGGGACCCGAATATACTATCAGTTAGTTTACTTTTGAAAAAGTGTACCGGTATATATAATTCTTATTGAATAATTCCCATTAAAAGTTTTTTTTTTTTTTTTGTAATCCTACACGAACGATTAATGTGTTAAATCTAACATAACTAACAGTTATGTTTTAGCATATAACTAACTAACTCTATGGCGTATGGAACTCGCAAGTTCATGACCGCAGTAATAAACCTTCGCACATTGGATTCTATACTGGGCAACATCAAGTCAGTTTTCATCACGAGCACCTACTTCTCGAAGATCTCTTCTAATATTATCATCCCAACGACGTCTTGGTCTTCTCAATGGCCTCTTTCCCTCCCGCCTCCCAACCAAGATGGAATATAATCTTAGCCTTCGTGATTTCATTATTCTTATAATGTCGGGTGACTCATATAGTCTGTGCAGTTCTTCATTATGCAGTCTCTTCCATTCTCCGGTCAGCGGATTTTAGCATATACCATTTCTAATATTTAATAAAATTATTGTCTCCTCTAGTTAATTTAAATTTTCCGCGAACGTTTGGTGAAATCTGGGACAAATTAGCGTCCTGGCTGAACCCTAAAAAAAAAAGATGAGACAAAGAGAATCCGTGAGGTTCTGGTCTGGTCAGCCATTGGGAAGTGCGCGGAGAAGCCAAGAAGGTATAGATAGGCCCATTGGAAACAAATATCTGAAAATTGGCTACTGAATCTAGAGACAACTCAAAAATCGGAGTTTCTAATGCAATTGTGTTCGAAACTTTGGGCGCCACTAGATGGTTTCACTTGCAGTGTTCAATTTGAAGCGGAGGATGGTTGGGATTTCCCCCTATCTGCGAACATCTTTCCTGGTTCCATTTTCCGAAATATCCCCAAGCCTGGGATATGGAACGTATATAAAATACGGTTTTCTACGTTCTGAGAAAAAAAAATTCTCTACTCTGGAAATTGCATGTACAAATCGGACACTGTTTGGTTCCTTGAGAGTCAAATTTTAACGGAGCTCGATTCAGAATCTTCTCAATAGATGTCCAGAATCAGCCGAGATATGATGAGATTGCCATATGCTTAATGCACAGTGCACAATACACTTAACATATATCATCGTGGGTAATAGCATTGTACGAAAATTTTTAGTCATTTTTTACTATCATATATTTCCTTATTTTTTCTAGTTGTAAGTTGGTACTACTGTTTCAGAAGACAAAAAAGACATTATGGTTATTTCTTTCCTGCAAGTCACTGTATGAAGGAAATTAACTGTAAATGCTTTATGATTGTTATGTGTGTTTGTATTTTACTCTAAATATGTTTACACTCGAAAAAAAAGCTCTATAATAAGATGTACTGTACGTACATTATTACTCAAGCATCTTTTCTTCCCTGGAGTAAATCTGACTTGTGAGTATTGTATACTTATTCCAGCGATGATCCAATAAGTAAACGGTTCCAGTTCCTGGAACAGGATGAATAACACTTTAAACTGAACAAACGTAACTATTTTTTGTGCAGAGAGTAGAAAGTTACGGAATTAAATGCCATATATGGTAATATACTTGTTTCAGACTTTGTTCCTCCTGGACTCACGAATGCATATAAGAGTATGTAACAACTTGTATATGATCTGTAATCTTATAAGAGTGTCCTCGGTACGTGAGTGGTAACTCTCGCAGCCTTTTAGTTAAGGGACCACGGGTTCAATCCTTGGTGAGGACACAAGTGGGTTGGAATTGAATTTTATTTATGATCGTTAAACATCTAAGGCTCAGGCCGTGATAGGGGAGGGGAAAGGTGTCGATTAGGGCCTAAGTTGAAGGTATTTGTCTGGTGTGACTGAGGAATAACCTCAGTCAAGTGGTTCGAAGCCCACTTTATACTATACGTTCCGTCCTTAGGACGACATATTCTTCCGATAGAAGGCAATGGCAAACCATCATTAGTTCATCTTGCCCACGGACCTTGTCTCTGGGCAGAGCACCCATCGTCATCATCAGTCTTATGAGACATACCCACCGAAACATTCGTTGCGATATGTTACTCTGTATTAAAATTTAGGACTATGTTATAGGTAAAACATACTTTTCACTCATCGTAAGGTGATAAAAAAACTCCCCCTTCTATTATCGTCATAATCAGCTATCAAATTAGTCCGCTTCTGTTCAAGAGATTAATTATTTACTTGATTTAAAATTAATCGGAAGGTTTTCACTTGTGAATACGTTGACTGGCAATCACGAGATCCTGAGTTAAATCCTGATGTTACTTACTGAAAAGTACCGTTATACCATATACATATTTGTGATGGATTTTCTGATGAAAGACAAGATATGCAGGAGGTAAGCGTGCACTGATAGCATTAAAGATCTATTGTTGTAGCCGGAGGCCCTGAGATCCCGCCAGACTCCATCTGAGTTCCTTGATTGGCCTGGAGGATTCCCTGATCTCCAGCGGTTCCATTGCTTTTGGCCAACAACCCATAACCTTTCTTCTATCGAGTGCGTCGCCAGTCACCAACCGTAGTGGGGTAGACACAAAACATTTGAGGTCAGAATACATTACCTTCTATTTAAATAGACAAATGTAGATTTCTATGTGGGGCAAATAAAATTTCAAAGGGTGATTCCTATCCCCTCCCTAGCTACGAGCCTGTTTTCCACTCACCTTATCTTCCCACCAACTGCTCAGGTCTTGGTTGGATTACCTCTATTTGATTATCTCCTCATTTGAACTATTCTAGGAATGCAAATCTAACTACTTCCAGACACTACTGAATGGCACCGAACGATATCGAAATAGCAAAAATGGAAAGTAGATAACAAGAGGCAATAACGAATCAAATGTGATTGCGGGGTAAATGTAAAATGAATTTTATGAGCGGGCATCCGGATATTCGACACTCGGATCCGGATCCTGATACGTACCTGAAACCCGCATTCGAAGATCCAAAACTCCGATCCGAAATCCGGATCTTTAGGGGTTTCGGATATCCGGTCTAATGGATTCCTGCGATGTGAACAGTTTCTTTCAGGGGTGATCGGGACCGGAGATGTTACCCCCAGAGTACGAAAAATGCGAAACTTTAGTTCATTAAGTTCTCAGACCGGGTCAATCGGGTCAAGTTTTTAGGCCGGATCACATTTGTCCAGGTCAGACCGGGCCACCAATACAACTGGTTTCAGCTTTGCCATGCTACTTCCACTATATATTAGTAACCATTTTATCAGAATTTCAGAAGAATTCGGTATTTCAATATTCCGATATTGTTCCGTTTATTACTACTGTTCAGTATATCAGTATATTCGGTATATCGATATTTTGGTATTTTTGGTAGTTCAGTATTTTCTGTATATCGATAATTGTCGGTATAAAAAATATACCGAAAGTCGATATGAAAATCTCAATACCGAACACCGCTACAAGAAGGTTTTGGTAACATTTATGAAAATAGATCTTTCTCATTGAGTTTTGCATGCTGAATTCAATTCTGACCTCTAAAAAATTCTATCATGCGCCATTTTTTCGTTATCTTACTCCTAATAATACAAAATATAGGAAATTCTTGATTTTGGTGTTGTGGTTTGGATTGCAAACAGAAATGGTTTAAGAAGACACTTGTATAATCTCATTTTAACAGTGACTGATTCCGAATTATCAGCATGCTCTCATAATGTTACATCAGTGTTGCCTAAAATGGATGAAACTCATGAGTATTCTAGTATCTCTTTACCCTTGGTAGATCGTCGAAACGTTTTCTTGT
Source organism: Lepisma saccharinum (assembly GCA_022664845.1). Lineage (NCBI taxonomy): Eukaryota > Metazoa > Arthropoda > Insecta > Zygentoma > Lepismatidae > Lepisma > Lepisma saccharinum. The sequence goes on along the minus strand of JAGDQP010074209.1, from coordinate 4,675 downwards.
CCTCTTTTCACGTAAAGTTAGATTTGATGAAATACTCTGTAGAAGTAAAGATTCAGGAAGGCGAGAGAATGAAAAATCCTAAGGGGGATAGTTAGTTCCCAGGTGACGTTAAGTTAAAATAGGATTTTTATTTTGGTTGCGAATAAATCAAAAAAGCGCTGCATGTTTCGCACCCTTACTTTCAAGCAACACATTTAAAGCATGGAAATATTTCTTATATGTGGTTAAAAGTTTTGTTGCATATGGGAAGGAAGAAACACCACAAGGTTCTGAAGAAGAATTAAAAAAAACTGAGTTGCATAATGAAATTACAAAAACACTTTTTACGTTTTACGTCTCAATGTTTTCGCATGAGATCTTATTTGGTATAAGTCAGTTATAAAGACATCCTAACCACAGAACAAAAGTACCAGAGAAGAGGATACTGATACAGAAGTAAGACCCATCACTCAAAAAAATTATTGGTGTTCACTACCACCCCAAAAGGAGTAATAGAACACCTCTACCTCTAGACCAATTCCATTGCTGGGTAACACCAATTCTAGTGTTGGTTTACACCAACCGGGGTGTTCTGGTGTTGACAAACACCTCTACCGGTATTCAGAAACACTGTTGGGAGTGTTAATAAACATCACTGAAGGTGTTCCCTAACACTTCTAGCGGTGCACTTTAACACTCCTAACGGTGTTTATGAATACCGTTAGAGGTGTTTGCCAACACCAGAAACGGTGTTGGATACCCCGGTTGCTGTTAACCAACACTAAAATTGATGTTACTCAGCACTGGAATTGGTGTAGAGCTAGAGGTGTTCAATTACTCCTTTTGGGGTTGCAATAAACATCAATAGTTCTTATGAGACTTGCAAGTATATGCACGAAATAACACTTTAAAAAAACATATTTCAAAGTTCTTTAGAAAATATTACCTAACAACTTTAAATTTAGTTCCATTTATTCTTGTAGGACTTTGATCAATGTACTTCCATGCTTCATAGCCTAAATTATACTCTAAACCAGCGTTTGTCAACCTTTTTCATACCGCGACCCTCTTTTACTATGTCTTCTGGCCGGTGACCCCCAAAAGTACTTTTCTTGTTTATAATAAGCAGTATTGTTTCACTTAGTGTTTGTTGAAGACTTCAGAAGGTTATTTAATACACACACACAGAGAAGCCTCGCGGCCCCCATGAACACAACCCGGGACCCCCTGGGGGTCGCGATCCCCACGTTGAGAAACCCTGATCTAAACTACGCAGTGCTTGAAGTGGGTTAGAAAAGGTAAGGGAACGCTTGGAGAAATGGTCTAGAAAAGTAAGGGTACGCTTGCACCTAGTGTCGGCGATTGTCTATTGAAAGTAAGGCAATGAGATCCCATTAATAAAAAGGTAGGGTACGGCATGCCCCTTCGTGCCCCCCCACACACACACACATACTTCGAGCACTGAAACTATGTAAATATTTATGAAATCAACATGACAAATTTAACAGTCAGTAAAAGTCATCATAGCTAAAAAGTAAAAGTCATCAAAGCAAAAAAAAACACACACACACATACAAAAACCACTTCCGTGCTATAACTTTTCTATAGCCAAATTTAAAATCAGCACCACAAAATTAGTAATGAATGGTGATAATTCTTTATGTTACCGAAACAAATTAAAAAAAAAAAGAGTGTTGATTTGTATTATGAGACGCAATATATAACTTGAAGACAGTTATTGGAATAACAAGGTAACAAGCAGCATGACGAAAGGGTATTGGACTAGCAGTGAAGTGTAAATGATGATAATACAAATGACCTAATACCCTACTGGAATATTCTACGTAATGCTTATGTAATAACCGTGTACTTCTTCAAATCATCCATACCACACAGGTGGTGGACCAAGATAACAATTTATCAGCGTAAAGAGTTGAGAAATAATATCGATAGGGATCTATACCGAGTAACAATTTGTATGCCTTTGGGTTTCATTTCTTCCGTTATTTCAAAACAAAATGGGTGTTTTCAGGCTATTGCATCATCACTCGCTTAGAAGTGGCATATACTCTTATCTCTGACAATAATACATTTACAGCAAAACTGACTTCAGGTCGACATCTCCCAAAATAATGGCGTTCGAGTGGCCAAAATTTGAATGCGCACATAATTTTACATTCTAATCATGACGGCACAAAATATGTAACTCTTTTCTGCCCCCATCAATAGATTTGCTTGTTAGAGACATAGTGCCTCGCCGAGCATTGCCTCTGAATGCTACGGTGTTAACTCCATAGGGTATCCAGTCCAACGGCCACTGAGATTCGATGTAACTATGGGGTAGCTTAGTAAATAGGAATAACTCTAAGAATCAACACACGACCTCGTGTTGTCTAGCGGGAAGTCAACTTTCCTTTGCGTCGTAACTTCTAATCGAATTCAGTCAAAATTCTTATTTTGGTTTTGCCCGAAAGGAGGGTATATGATCCTAAATGTCACAGGACAAGGTGAACCAATGGTGTTTAAATAATGAAATTATCCACTATTTCTCCTGTTTTTTAATGAAATAAATTTTTCTGAGGTTTCTAGACCAATGATGTTCGGACAATGCTGTTGCTGGAGGAGCTTTATAAAGTATCACACATTAGGCAAGAACGACTGGAGCTGTTCCCTCGAAAACTGTTATTCTGGTAGAGTAGACAACCCTCCATGTTTAAACTGCATCATAACTTTCAACTTATTACCGTTTCGATGCAAATGAGACTGAATTATTAATACTATATTCGCTCCTCAAGTTTGAACAGTAAGACAACTTTCCTTCAAACTTTGTGTAATTATACAGAGCTCAACGATTAAGACTTACCTACAGTAGAATGTTCAACTAGTAACTGTTTCCATGGTAACGAGACTTAATTGCTAAACACATATTAGAGTATTACATAAGAATGAGTGATCCCATTGTAGTCGAACTCCACATAAAGAAGTGCCCTTGAGACTTTAACTTTTCGTATTAACATTAACTGTTTCCATGGCAACGGAGACTCAATTTGAAAGACATAGTTAAGCATGGCGTAGGAATAATTGAGCCGATTGCAACCATATATGAATTAATGGTGTAGGGCAGCGATTCTCAACGTGGGTGGCGCGGCTTGTGTGCAAGGGGGTCGCGAGAGGAGTTGAAAAAATGATTTTAACTAAGGTTTTGTAATCTAAAACCAATAAATTTCAAAGAAGGTATTTTATTTTACTTGTTTTTATAATTACTGAACATAACGTAATTTTTTTAGTTGTTTTTCGATAATACAATTAGAAAATTTATTACCAAATCAACTGTCGTATTTTAAAATTAAAAAAAAAATACCTGTACACAAAATATAAAAAAGGACAAAAATATTCAAAACGTTACGAAATATTGCACAAATTTTCTAGGTTAGCGCGAAATCAGATCCTATTTTGATTTAACGAGTTTCAAAATGTCTGGTTCAATATTCTTGTGATACATAGTCATTTTCAGTCAAAAGTTAGCTACCCATCCTTGTCCTAAGTACTACGTTTTTAATACACAGACTCGTTTTATTACTTCGTGGAACTGAAAGACAAACCGGTGAATGCAAATGTTTTCAACTTTAAATGAAATTTTCCACAATTGCTCACAAAACCCACTTTTTTGACAGTGAAAATAATTTTTACAAACAAAATGTTAATGCCCCTTTTAAGGGTCCAAACCAAAAGCTGAAGTAGATCGAGCTCGATAAAGATAAAAATGAATTTATGGGCGGTAACAGCACTATGGCTTACGCCCGTCCCGATACGGGGGAATCCCCTTATCTTGGTCATGCAAAACTTAGCTGTTTAGAATAAAAACAATAAAATCATATAAAACATGAAGGTGTAAAACGGTTCACAAACTGCCTACTGGTGTATATGGCCAGCATAACGATTAAGACATACGAAAGGTGTATAAAGTCTTTCGTATAACAAATTAGAACGAGGAAGGCTGTAAATGGGCCTTCACAAGATAAAACAAAGCTACACTATAAAACTTAACAGCTAAGGGGCAGAATGATATAAACGCAAATCATAAAAGTTTCTGCAACACTAGTAAAACTGCTACCTCTTAAGTCTAGGTTTATATCTCGGTTTCCCTTTCCTACCCACGAGATCAAAATCCATATCCATCAGCTTGTCCTCAATCAGGTCTGAAGTCAAAGAGGAACTTGGTTCATCGATAGTATGTGTAGACTCTTCCTCACCTAATTGAGCAGCCAAAACGTTCGTCAAAGTCTTAATGCTTGTAGCGAGAGGCGAAGTTCGTGCTAATTTGGAGACTTTATAAGGACTAAAAGTTGGCTTAACACGTAAAGTTCTAGTGCTCTGCACAGGTGTTTTTTGTCCCTGACTCTGTGTCGGCATATTGCGACAAGTCTCTGATCCTTGGGGAGGCGTCGGAGGATCTACATGCACAGCAGACTCTGTTTGTGTTGATACATTAACTGTCTGGGTGCCAACCGAGACAGTTTTAACTGGTATCCTGGCTACAACATGTGAAAACGCACCAGAGGGAAGGGTGCGTTGAGACTCTCGTAATCGACGTTTAGCATCACCAGCAGATATTTTCTCTATCACCATCAGCTCTCGAATTCGTTTTTCCTCCTGAAAAATAGGACAGTCACGCGACCAGGCCGTGTGACCACCC
>JAGDQP010074205.1:0-10297 GCA_022664845.1 Lepisma saccharinum | reverse complement strand
ATTTATAGATTGGAAAGCTTTACTGTAATCAAGAAGTGCAAGGATTGTTATTTTCCTATTGTCAAGAGCATTGCCATCTGTTATATGAACCAGAGCAGTGGCGGTGCTACAACCTTTCCGAAAACCTGATTGGAAGGGGTTAAGAAGACTATAAGATTCTAAGTAAGAACGAATCTGATCATACAATGTTTTCTAGAGCTTTGGAAAGAGATGGTAAAATACTAATAGGTCGAAAGTCGTCAGCACTGCAATGACTTTTACTTTGGGGAGAGGTAGAACTCGAGCTATTTTCCACAACGTGGGAAAAGTGCTTGTGGTAATTGATAGGTTAAATAGGTTGATAGTTGGGACAAGAACATATGGTAATATTTTTCGAATTAACTCCAGGGATATTTCATTTTTTTTTTTGGCTGTGGATTTTATTCTATTGATAGCATTTTCAACTATCTGCGGGCTTACACCTGCCATGGAGAACGAAGTTTGGCTGTTAGGGCAGAATGCATTGTCATTAAGCAGCAAATTTTTCTGTATTATTGGGGCGTTTATATTACAAAAATGCTTATTAAGAGTGCCAGGTGCAATGTGCATAAGTGTATCATTTGCAGAATATTTCTAACCTCTGATTCCGAGAAGTTTTAGTGTTTTCCACAATTGGCCTTGGTTTTCTTTTATCATTGTGTCATACGCAAATTTTAGTTTGGTTTTACGTTCAGATTGAGTGCAACGGTTTCGAAGGACTCTATACGCTTCAAAACTCTCTCTGGATCCAGGGGGGTTGAGTTTTAGGTCTCTACGGTTTTTTCTGTACGCTCCATCGCGGCTGGCCATTAGGTTTAGTAACTCCTTGTTGATCCATGGGGCAGAGGGACGAGATATTCGTTTTCTTTTAATGGGGGTGTATACGTTATATAGTTGAAGGATTAACGAGTTAAGAAAGGAAAGTTGAGCATCGACTGATGGGAACAAATTTGTTAAGTGCCATGGCAAAGAAGCAGCATCCGCTAGGCAAGCATTATTGTCAATCTTACTTAATTCTCTATATGATATAAATTTTTGTTTAAACTTCGGTAACTTTATAGAATACTTTACGAATATAAGGTCGTGCCTGGATATCCCAGGAAGAGGGAACTGTCAAAATTGAAGTAATCTATTCATGTTCGAGACAAGGACGAAATCAAGGAGGCTTTCAGACGTGGCTGTATGGTGCGTAGGCTGGAAAGGACAGGCAGATAGATTTAGCGATGTGATTGTTTCCTTGAATTTTGAAACCTTAGACTTGGGGGGACAAAGGATTGAAATTTAAATCACCAAGAATAAGACAGTGTTCATAGAGAGTAAGCAATTTACGTATTTCTTCTTCAAAATTATTAAAACTTGCTCGCGGACGTCGGTATGCTGCTTCCAGAAGGATTTTCTTTTCTTCCAGTCTAATTTCCAAGAATACATATTCGGTGTGGAAATCATAGGCGCATGGTGATTGCGCTAAAACTTTGGCATTTAAGTCTTGACGGAGATATACCCCCACCCTGCCTGCCCCTTTTGAAATTCGGTCATTGCTAAAAAAAATTAGTTGTTTTGTCGTAAAAGGTCATTTTTAATGCTGGGCTTCGCCCAAGTCTCTGAGACTGCAATGGCATGTATTGTATCAATATAATTAAATTATATTTCAAATTCAACAAAATGCCTCAATAAGCTTTGTGCATTAATGTGTACTGCATTAAAACTATGTCTGCAGGTTCTGCTAAACTTATTTTGCAGAAGTACCGCGCACATTAAGTGTTGCGACTTCTTTGATTCTTCCTTCTCCTCAAAGGCAGAAAACATGTTACAAAATTTAGAAAAGACAACAGAAATATTCTTGTGTGCAGAGTCTACCATTTACAGTTGCGTAAAGGAAAACCGGAAAACAGATAGAGAGGGAAAAAAGGTAAGTCTTTTCACCCCACTATTGTTTGGCCGCGAGGGAAGGAGAGGTAAATGACACCAGCCGTTGATAAGGTTAAAAGGTTCTTTATACACCCACTCATAAACAATGTCACACAGCTGGTGAATTTTATTATATTATATACGATGTGCGTTTGTTTCGAATGTGTAAAATCCGTTGACATTATTATGAATGTCGTATTATTGTACGAAAAAGTGGTTATAAAGTAGATGCTACCTCGAGGTTTGGTGAATGTATTTCTAGGAGTACCGTAATTTAGTATATCGGCATAAGAAGTCTACCAGCAGATAAATGTAAGATACATGTCCTATATGTTATGCCATGTATTAAACTTTCGACAATGTTATAATGTATGTTGCGTAAGATGTACTCAATTCTTCCTAATAAGGGATTAAACGAGTAGACTTGTGCCTTACTGTTACAATGGTAAAAAAAATATTAAAAAATAATAATTAGTAAATCAGATATCTTTCAATTGAAGTATATGTGTGTTTGAGTTCCAGGGTGAACATTTGATATTGCAAAAAGGATTAAGTTGCATTTACTGATTGGAATAAGCCAATTCGTTCTGATTATGGCTAGTAGTTACAAAATAGTAATAACAAAAACACAAAACAAAATTGTAATCAAACGTTTGTTAGTTAACAACTAGAGAATTACCTGTCTTCGGTGATGACTTGCTTTTTGATTTAGGTGGCTCTTTCTCCTTATCAGGACTCTCCTTATCCGTTTTGCCTAGAAAATCAAGAGAGATGGATAAATTACAACCAAATTACTAAGTGTAATTCAACATGTTATGTAAATAGTCTCTTTTGTAGATTTTATTATTTTGTAGAATTCGTAAAATTTAAAGTTATCTTTTCTTTTCTGATCGTGTAGTTGGATCTTGAAAGATCCTATCTTTCATATACTGTCTTTTGTAACAAAGTATAACTTACTTGTATTCTTAAAGTAAATAAATAAATAAACTTGTGGAAAAGTTTAACTACCTCGAGTTACCAACGACCATGAGTTGATGAGCAAATTAAAACCTATGCCTTAAAATTTAACATTTGACGTGTGGTGATATACTTAAGTCTAGAAACGATATTAAGTATATGATTTGGCACACTGCTCGAGAGTGCGCTGTTTTCAAATCGTATCCAACTAAATAAGTTTTGTTGAATCTGTTATGCTTTTAAAGGTAATGAATGACACATCATGGGAATAGATATTAAAAGTTCAAGTATTGATTAGACGATATATATGATGTGTTGAAGTTGTATGACGAGCATTTGCACACGTGGATCAAAAGTACATTAACGTTATTGTGATATAATCTTCAGAACCTGAATATTGTCGAACGGTATTTAACACCCACTGCAAAAGTAATTGTAAATATGAATAGGATTTTTTATGCAATAACCCAATTTCATATTTATTCAACGAAAAGAAGTGAAAAGTGTTTTCAGTTAAAACAATCAATTTATCTCATCTCTGTGCATTCAAAGAGCAAACAGTTAAGAAACTATAACAGGCATTTTCAGTCAAGGACAAGCTTGGAAGGAGAAAAGTTGTAGTAAAGTATCCAATTTCACAGACATTGATCAAGGTACAAACATACGTAACACTTCAAAGTACGTAAGAGACCAAAGTGCGATCAACACCAACTCGTCTCTGATTGGCTGAAAATTGGGTTTACAGTGATCTGCCATTAGCTAGTAACAGACGTCCATGTAATGAGTGTTCCTTTATAAACTTGAGAGAGGTCTCCGTCTGGGCCTGTCGACATTGTTTTATCAACGAGAACAAATCTTCGATCATGTGACCCGATTCAGCTCTGAACCAGCCAGGAGAGAGAGAGAAAAGTTAAGCAGTCCGGAGCACTTCTGACTGAGAAGAAAAGAAGAAGGCCTTGTTTCCAGAGGCCACTTGCAGTACAAAGAACGGTCAAGGTTACAACCCAAGTCTACATCTTCGCCGCAGAGAAGCTTGGTTCATCGGCGCAGTTATAGAGGTATGAGAATTGGGTTCTATTACATCACGTCCGTCATATATTCTGATGCTCTCTACGTTCCGTCATTTGTGTAATAGTTCTTGTTTTTAGTCTGTATAAATACATGGGTGTTATTGCCTTCGTCTTTTATGTAATCTTAGTAGGTTCTTTCCTTAAAACCCCAATATATAAGTTAACTAACCCACAGTGTTTTAATCCAAAATTCTGTATTCTTACTCCACGAAAGAATTGTTAGGTTTTAGCTGTTTATTATTATCGAAAGAAAGTGTTACCAAAAGTGGCCAAACAAGCGTACATTTAACGTTGCAGTGCAATCGTAACAAACCTAAAGGTAAGCTACACTCTCCATTCAAATATTTTCTCAACGCATTTGAAAAATTTACAATGTATAGTTCTCTGCATGATGTTACTTTATGGTTAAATAAATTCTTATATACTGATTGGCTTTACTGAAGTAAGTGATCTATTCTACATATCAATGGTTAATTAAATTATAACAACTTGCAATATAGGCATAGCTCCCTAAAGGTTACGTTATACAAGACTGTCACATTAGCACTAAGAATGCTTATCAGTGTGGTAACTGAAGGGGGAGTTTTCCCAGGCACCTGTAAATACTTCCCCGGAACTTCATTGCCTTTGTGCTTTCTAGGGACGAGGAACATTTTAATAGCGTGATGAGCGATATAAAATTATGCACAAAGTAACCCTTCAATTAGAGGAAGTTATTTCCTGGCTATCAGCTACGGAGGAAGTAACGAGAAAAAACTCAAGAAGCCAAGAGGACCGAAACCGAACTTAAACTTGTTTCAAAATGACTTAGGGCCATATTTATGAATCAATCCCAAGAGCTGGGTACCTCCCAGAGTATTGAAATTATGTACTACTGGGAGCCACGCACCTCTTGGGAGTGATTCATAAATATGGCCCTTAGTATTCAACCCCTTTCGAAATACAGTACTCACCATTGAAAATGCAATGCCAAGGAGGAGATAACGTAACAGACCCAAATTTGGCAGAGATTTAGGGTCCAAGTAGAAAATGATTAAACTTACCGCTCTGCGCGATGCGTGACAACGTAGCGACAGCAAACAGAACTGCCGAAGGTAATTAGCCTTTGGGCCCACCATGGGCGTTCAAAACAACTGCAATATGGCGAGGCATAGAGAGAACGAGCCCTTGGATATCCTTCTGGGGTATTGCAAGTCATGCGTATTCGACACGATGTCACAGTCCATCAGCTGTAGCTGGGCGAGGTCGCTGGCGTGAGGAGCGTTGTGCAATCATGGACCAGACGTGTTCATTCGGCGAGAGATCAGGTGAACGCGCCGGCCAAGAAAGCAGGGAAACATTGTGCCCGGTCAGGAAGTCTACGGACATAAATTGCGCGTTATCCTGCTAGAACGTGGTCCTCGGCATAGCCTACACTAAAGAGAATTCAACTGGGTCCAACATATTGTCGATGTACCGCTGGTTGGTCACATGTCCGTCAATATGTAGGAGACATGAACGAGCACGGAACCCAACGGCACCCCACACCAGAACAACCGATGTCGGACTGACGCGTCACCAAGCCCAGTGGCACAGTACCACCAGATACGTATGCGGCCATCATGATGATGAAGACAAGCGGTTTTTTTAAAAAGAGAATGTCCTGCCATTTGGCTCTCCATGCGCGACGTTCGCGACACCATTGTAGTCGCGCATACCTACGCTGTGTATTCTGTGGAAACCACAACAATGCACGTCGTGCAAATAGGCCCCACTTTCCAGACGACGTAGAACTGCTCGTGGGGACACTGGGTGCTGTGCGACATCCGCTAGTGCGCTCATCAGTATTCGGGATGTAGCTGTTCGATGTACCAGAGCCATACGCACAAGCTGTGTTAGAAGCTCGTGGTAAGGCGCGGTCGTTGGGATTCACCATGTCGTTGCGTAATGCCTTCATAGAGCCATCGAGTCCATGTGCACTCCACTATCGACGCAGTCCGTCCAATACGGGCACCAATGTCGCAAAAGGGTAAACCACACTCGCGATATGCCACAACTCTTCCGCGATCACAGGTGGAAACCTGCTGGCAGGGCTGCCGCATTCGACGACGTGGCATCTTTCGACTATATACACACGTTCACGTCACAGCAACAGTCGTCTACCACTGCACTGTGGCTCTCTGACCATCAACCGATTGCTGTTCCTAGATGGCATATCAGACTCCTCTGAGGCATCACGGAGCTGTAGTGCTAATCAGTTGTGTATCTTTCCATGTTCTACATATTCTGCAAATTTTGAATTAATTCGATGTCTTCTTGGTGTTGGATTTTTATCGGATGAACTAATCCATAATTTGAAGATGTTTGTTATTGAAGAGAAATTTAAAGTCTTGCGTTATAACTTTCTAATTTACTGACGTTCAGTTATCTCAGCTAAAAGAATCAGCTAATTTTATATGCTGATGACACGAGCATCATTGTTAAAAGAAAAGATATAAATGACTATGCGCAAATATTATTAGAATATTAGAACAAACTAAAAATTGGTTCGACAGTAACAGTCTGATACTAAATGACACAAAAACACAACACATGTTCTTCCATACAAAACAAAATACTGTAATAAAAGATATTAAAAATCACGCATCTTTATTAAATGTGAACATAAACACCGAAACAACGTTTTTAGGAATAACAATACACGAAAATCTTAAATGGAACAGCCACATAGACCAGGTAAAAACAAACTTAATTCTAAATTGTTGGCCTTAAAGAGACACTAAGTACAAACACATTAATTCAAGTTTATTATGGACTTATTTATCTAGTAATAAGTTACGACATCATATTCTGGGGCAACGCATCAGCAACAGCATAAATCTTCTCTAAACAAAAGCAGGTACTGCGATCATCGCTGGAGTTAGCAGAAGAACTTCTTGCAAAGAACTCTTTAAACAATATAAAATACTAACTCTTCCTTCTTTATATCTTTCTGAAATAGCTTTATATATCATACAAAAATAAACAACGATACACTTATAAGAAAACATAAATATGGTACTAGAAAAAAAGAGGAAAATTACAATATTTTACCAGACTAGCCCTCGTTCTAGAAGGGCCTAGTCATATGGGTGTCAACATATACAACCAGCTGCCAACACCTATAAAAACAAAAAAACAAAACATGAATAGATTCAAGAAACAGTTAAGGGAACACTTGCTGGATAAGGTATATTACGATGTAATATAATTCTTATCATAAATGTCCACAGCATCTCAACTCACCATTGTCTATTACAAATTTGTTGTCTATGTTAAAACTTATTGTTTATTCTATAAAACATTTAAATATAGTGTACTACCATTTATTAGCGAATATTATTATGTACTTTGTAATGCTATATGCTCATAAATCTATATAGAACATTTATTGTCCATATTGCAATTAATGTAATTGTCTATATGTTTAAAAACTTATTTGGCTATACTTCACAAAATACACATATCGTGTAATACCATTGTAATACTCTCGTGTAATATAAATATCGTGTAATACTCTCCAGACACCAATGCATATTGGTTATTGGAGTAATAAAACATGAAATTTGAAACCTTGATTAAAGAAAAAGTCAAACTATCATGTGTTCATCAGCTAACCTGGTATATCACAACAAACACTTTGTCATAATGGAAGATCTACATTAGATATAATCTTTGGAGATCGGAGGTATAAGTTACAAAATCCCTATCGTCCACGCGTTTTGACGTTTGATAAACCAAAAGTGCAACCTCGAGATTCATCAATGCTAGATACAAAAATGATTACCAACGAGATCACTTGAAATATAATAATACAGGAAAGCAATAGCACTCAAAGCTACATCAAGATATAAGTGATCTTAAACAAATCGTAAATGAATTAATTGCACAAAATCAAGAAATCAAAAAATGGTTGAATAGTCACAAACAAGGCAGTCAAGACAATAGCATATGAGAGTGACACTAAAATTTTGCCAGAGGAGAAACAATTAAATCCATATTGGAAATCAAATCAAATGACGTACCAAAAAAGATGTAAATAATACAAAACCTCTGGCATCATCTTAAGTGGAAGATTATCATAGTACTAATATTTAAGATCTACTAATTAAAATGGATTATAGATATTCTTTACAACATCCACAAATCCATCAAAGCTGTTCAATATGGCAGGTTTGGTTAAATAAAGGTTACATTGATGAAGTAAAAGAAGGCATTCAGAGAATTGTGCAATTATATGATTTAACCTAATACGTACATTTTCAAATAAGATACTTGAATGACGAATATGGCTTACTTATTTGAAACTAATGTACCTTAATGATCTGTAATTTCTTATCATGTTTAACTTGTAATTTTTGTTATTTTCCTTTTCTATTTTCTTCTTATGTATGGAAAATTATCAAATAAAATCAAACTAATGAATTATGTTGAAGTTAATGAATTTATGTGTGATGAGTGAACTTTGAAATGAATCCATTTATGTGTTATCAATGAACTTTTAAATGAAACATTTCCAGTGTTTTATGATATGTGTAAAGGAGATTAGTTTCTGTTAGATTGAAGAAGGAAGTTTGAAATCAACTAAAGGGAGATTGTAAAACTTTAGTAAAGTTTATTTTTATATCGGTCAAGTCTAGTAACTTTGGACTTCGGCCCGTCACGATTCGCCTTTATCTGTTAAAATTCACACCCATGCCCCTGCCGGGACTCGAACCCGGGACCTTGGAGCCGATGGCCTACCACCGCAGACCGCTCGGCCACCCGGCCGGCTAAAGGGGGATTGTGTTGTTAGATAACTTCTATGAACTTTGAAATACGTAAAACAGAATATCATATCAAACATTCTTTTTCAGTCGGTTCAGTAATGTTTGTATTATGCAAAGACAATTGTTTTTAGTACTTCTATTGTTTGTTGAATTTTAGAAAATATGGTATTTTCTGTATCCATGGAAATAGTAATAGTATATCTGAATCGTAACTGTAAGATATGAATTGGCCATTTGAATTCGGCAATTGTGATATTTGATCAATATTGTTTTGATGCAGATTATAGGTAAATATGTATGAATATATCTTTACGTTATTTATGGCAAATCACCCAAAATCGAATACAGCTGTATCTATTGACATTGTTAACTTTGATTGTTCTAGATGTTACGATATGTCAGATAGATACCTAACTTTCAGTACTCTTTGTGAGCAAACTTTTGAGAATAAATCAGGATGGATCCCTCGGACTATGAATTTGATTAAGCAACATTGGATTATGCAATTTGAGTAGTTGCTTAGTGCTTTTGCGGATATAGCTTCAGAAGTAGTAATACATATACTCTGGGATATTGTTACTCACTTGTACTTTTATTACTACTACTACTACTACTACTACTACTTCTATTACTACTACCTATTCATTTATTTTATATTAACACATTTGTGCGAATTCTTGTTATGAATCCTTTTTTTTAATTCAGTGTAAGAAACAGTATTTTCACAGACATGGGCGGCGATTGTCTGTGACAAGTGAGGCGGCAAGTCAGCCTTTGAAAATTTGTATTAGTGCAAAATATGTATGGTCTTGTAGTGGAGTTTTCAAAAGTGAGATTGCATAAATAACAGGATATTCTTGTACACCATTTATAATATATAGGGCCAGATAATTATTTAATTACGATTCTTTTTAATTGTTGAAAAGTATTCATACGTGGGCGAACTGAGTGATTGTGATCAGTTCTGGGCTGTTTGTTCTCACATTTTTAAAATATATTTTGGCAATTTTATAATTAAATTCTTATTTTAGTTCATCTTCCCACCTTCATATTTTAACAATTGTTTAACAAATTAATTTCGCGTATATTAATTTTAAAGTAAAACTGAATGAATTTAATGTTTTCCGAAATTTGTTGCATTTTCTACGTTTAAACTTTAGCATACAGTTTTTTTAAATTTCTAAGTAATTTTAATATATACAAATAAATTCTTGGACGTGCACTTTTAAAACTAATTGTTTATCGAAGTTCAAATTTTGATATTTATGGCAAAGCATCCAAAATCGAATACAGCTGCATCTATTGACATTGTTAACTTTGATGGTTCTAGATGTTACGATATGTCAGATAGATACCTAACTTCCAGTACTCTTTGTGAACAAACTTTTGAGAATAAATCAGGATGGATTTTATATACTCCCTCGGCCTATGAATTTGATTAATCTACATTTGATTAAGCAATTTGAGTAGTTGCTTAGTGCTTTTGTGGGGCCCGATAATTATTTAATTGAGATTCTCTTTAATTGTTGAAATGTATTCATACGTGGGTGAACTGAG
>JAGDQP010074204.1:0-10297 GCA_022664845.1 Lepisma saccharinum | reverse complement strand
GTGGTTACGTCACTATAGTTTGTCCAAAGACTCATGGTGGGTGAACTTCGTACGAGTGACGTCGAATGAAATATCTCCAGACGGAATCGGAGAACTTCGTTTTCGTTCGTGGTTCGCTCTTGACAAAATTGTCGTTTGCTTCCTCAAAAGCTGTGTGAGCTATGAAGAAGAAGCATGAAACAGACGCTACAGTGTTGCTTCATATGTACTCGGCAGTCTTAGTTCACTGTGAAGGACCGCAAATGAATTCTAGTTCATCCTTATTTTTACAAGAAAAAGAACATTATTTGGTTCAGGAAGATTTATTACTATTATAAAATTACTCTTGAGTTATCAGTTACACTCGTCTTGCGTGAAACTTGGCAATAATGCGAGTGATACTTGCCCTTCCACTGCTTCAAGAACACTGAATTCTATCTGCTGCTCCCTCAACTCACATAAACAATGAGAACACAACTCGTCAGTCTGATTGGATGTCTTGCTGTGGTTCTTATCGTTCTTCAAGGTCAAACAACATAAGACTTTGAACAAACTATAGCTGTGTAGAGATTGCAATGTAAGATATGAGTGATGGAGAACGGGCAACTATAATCGATATTTGCGTTATTGACCTAGTATTGGCCCGATATTCTTGTGTTGCTAGGGATACTTGATATGATAAAAGGAGGTATAGTTTGCCAACGCAAGGATCTTTGCTCATTTTGAATCAAATGCAATAAAATTGAGGGACACTACAAGTGATGACGAGCATGGGATAAAATAGTAATATTTTATTCTGGAAATAAGTCTAGTGAATTACACAACACTTTGTATTGTGCTTCAGATTAAGATATCAACGCGTATTCATAGATGTAGGAATAATATTGCATAGAAAATTATATTTCTAAGTAAATAAAAGTTATTATTTTAATACATGCTACATCTATTAACGTTTAGCAAATACTACGTAAATTGGTGGCACCTGTAATAATACCATCTAAAGTTGATTAAGAACTTACAGTTATACTCTGGAAGCATTATGGACCACAAAATAATTTCGTAGTTGAACGATACAAATTAAACTTGTTACAACAGGAACCGGATCAGTCGATTAATGTTATCTGATTAGGTCGGGAAGCCAAGGCACTTCTGCATGAATTATATGTGTACTGTTTGTTTATGATTCCTCCGATGCTTATGTCGAGAAACTTCCATGAATTATTTTCTTTCAATGACTTTTAACGCAGTTGCTGTAGAACTTTTTAAATCTCCATCCATCTTATGATCTGCACATGGTGCCCATTTGATTTTAATCCAGTGTCTTCTATATTGAACATTTACAGCTACTACAAACTCTAGCCTTCCAATTTATATGGTAAGGCATCCTTTCACATATTTTGGAATTTTTTATTTATTTTTTTCATCATGACTGTCCAGGTTTCGGTTTAATTTGCTGCTTCGACTCTTGTGGTGAAATTTCTTGTTATTCTTGTTCAGCGTGATTCCATTGGTTCATGAGATTAAAGTAGCAGGTATCGCCTTTTTCACTACAGCAGGGGTTTTCAAACTGTGGTCCCCGGATGGTTGTTAGATGGTACGTGATAAAGTTTATAAAATAAAATACACTTAAGATATTTAATATCGTCTGATTTCCAAGGTACGGTACGCGGAATCTGCATCCAGTATAACTGTCCATTTATTTATGAGAGTAACCTCTGTGATAAATACATAATATTACTTTTCATTGAGAGCAGAACGTAGTTATTTAACCGAAATTTTTTTCTTTGTTCATAATTATTTTTAACTTTTTCTTTCTAATCCTTCTGGTTCATTGTATTATTCAAGGTACCATCCTAGCATTTGCCTAACGTGAGCGAGGGAAATCAGAGAAAACCTCATTCTGAATAGTCGGCACCGATGATCTATCCTGTGCCCTCCTGAATGTACAAGCCAAGCACACTACCTACTGCTTGACCGGTAAATTTTCTGCTTCCTCGGTATAATAATTACCAGCAATATAATTATGTACCGGTACTTTTAAACATTAGCATTGAAAATTCCGTAATATTTCTTGGTGGTACGGTGAAAGTATGAATCTAGATTTAGTGGTACGCCAATCTAAAAGTTTGAAAGTCTCTGCACTAGAAGAAGACTATGCCTGATCCATAACGTTACCTGGGCGCGCCATTTTGATTCTCTAGCAGTATACCAGAACAATTAATTTCAAGGAAAATATCCTGAATGTTATGCAACCAAACGACGACTATGTTGTTTGGGTTGCATAAAGCTGATTTAAATTACTAATAAATGCTCACTTTGTAAGTTTATAGTAACGTTCAACTGAACGTGTTTTGGGATTATGTGCTACACAGACACGTGATGCCGAGTAAGCGAAGGCGGGTTAGTGGTAAAATTACACTCTTTTATTATGACGTCAGAGCTCATTTCATTACTTCCGAAGTTATTTACTCTTGCGATACGAACGTGGATATATCTGTTACTACGAAATAGTCATTCCATCAAAAAAAGGAAACAAATCTTGAATCATCAGTTCACGGAAGGTTACTTTTATACTTCCTAATTGCTATTCTAACCTAATTTCTTTTCTTACTCTTCGTATCTTGTCATTAACAGTACTTCGTAAGTAATGTAAACTGTTTAAATTCTTTCTTTCATTATCTTAGGGTTCTTTTGTTTCAATTACTACTACTTTTTATTTGTTTACGAACTTCCTTCAATTTTATAATCTTCTAGAAGTTTACTTAGGAACTGAAAATCTCATTCTAAAGGCTGATACTGCATAATCTCTTCTAAGTTATTTCCAAGAGGTCTTGGTCTCCTCTCTCCCTCGCTTCTCCCTCTCCCACACCCCACCCTCTCTCTCTCTCTCTCTCTCTGTAGGGATATCGTGGGTTTGATTCTCAGTCGGAGCTCCCAATTTCTGGGCAGACCCAACGTGATTTGCGAAATACGGATGTGCATTCAAATTAAGAAGTAGCGCACTCCGGTCTGGAAAGCAATATGAAGCGGTAATGGGGATTTCAGCGTTCAACAATTGACGCTCTCTTCGAACAAAAACCACCTCCCAGGACAAAGCTTGATTTTGGCTGTAGCCTCAAGAATCTTCGTATTAAAATAATTAGAAACAGTATCATGACCTTTATTGCCAGTTTTTATACCTTTCCGCACCCATCCTCGTGTGCTTTCTTCGCTGCAGCAGTACGATTTACTTGACCAGACTGCTCAAAGCTTGATTATAACTTCGAAAAGAGAATGTGCCTCTGGCTATCCTACTGAGTCGTGTCACCTGACATATTCATGTATGGGACAAGACTACTCCTTGGCGATATTTCTGTGTACACTCTCATAGCTCACGACAATTTCACCATGATCAACAAAGAAATCTCTATTGGGAAACATCAATTACCACAGTTGTTCAACGACTATTTCTGCAACTTCTTCAACAACATTAAACTTCTTCAAACTTGGCGCTGTTTCTGACCAACTGTCTACTCATTCTTTTCGCTGATTCATCAACAATTTAGGCATCTCCAGTTCACCTCCAATTATAATAGCACTACCATCAATTCCGAATCAGAATCAGAGTACTCTATGGATCAGGCACCGCTTCAAGATACACTCTTGACTACCACAGCATACGCACTCCATTCTCTCACCTGTTACGACACCAGATTTCAAATCTATAGCTTAAGTATGATGTCTGCTACATCAACTTGGTGTCTCCCGTGACACCATCACCAGGATCATGGCAACCAGGAATGGAATCATAATATAATCATCAAGTCCTAATACATAATACAATCATCAACTATCATCAGAAACAAGTCTAGTTATGAAATCTTCGGAAAACAGATTTCACCACCTAGATTAGACCATAAGCCAAGACGTTCTCCCATGCTACCATGTCATCAAAGGACTAGATTCAGACATTACTGATACAGAAGGAGAACAGGAACTTCACACAGTAACTAGGACACAGTATACAAATGCCTCTAAGATGCGAAAACTGTCAATTTGCAACACTGACCTTTCGACCCAAAAGGTGGATATTCATGACATTGAACCAAAACCAAAGATTGCAACTTCCACGTAAGTGTACATGTGGAGAATCTCATCACACGTTTAGCTACAAATTTAAAGGCCGTTTCCAACCCAAACCTAAGTAAGGCCCTTAGTGTTGCCCACGAGACAACATTTAGGATGTCTCGTCTCGAAAATGTCTTGTCCAGAGACTGTCTCGTCTGGAAAACATGTATGTGGTATATTACCAGAGCTCTGTTTCGTCTCGTATTCCATAGACACTTCTCTGTCTCGCCTAGTCTCGTGGGAAACGGCCCACTCTATATTGCACCTCCCAGAGTACAGAATCAACACAATAAACACCAATAAACATCAAACCAACATTCCATAAGCGTAGAACAAGTTTTCAGCCTCATCATCCTTACCCTCCAAAATATTTTCCCGTTTGACCGTGAAAACATTATCTACATGTCTATCTATATTACAGAGGTAGGTGAATGAATACCCTAGTAGCACAAATCATTGGGCCAACGGTGGCCCTACGATGGGCCAACATGACTATGCTACTAGGATAGATGGATAGATATTAGCACTCCTAAAATTTGCGTTCGCACTCCATACAAAAATTTCCTGAGAAATACACTTCTTATGGATATATTCAACTTTATTGAACGTAGTGAAGGAATCAATAAGCTTATATAAGTTCGTAAATAGCTTATATCACGCTCCAATTTCTCTTTCTGTTACCTGGATAGCATTATTGAACTTCTGTAGTCTCTCTTCACCTTTGTACCTGTCAGGTCAAACTACCACGATTAAAGTTCATACGCGTCACATAGACACACACACACTACACTTGTACGTATAGCATGTGTGAATACAGTAATGGGTTATGTTGTAGAGAAACGAGGGGTGGGGGGAGAAAAGTGAAGAAGTAAATCATTGCATTTGTTTGTTAGCCATCCATACTCGATTATTCGCTACCTCGCGTGACAGAATATGTGAGGTCACATTAGATGGATGGGTTGGTATTAAAACTCCCTATGAACGAACAAAACTCTTTTTTTTTCTACGTAAAGCATGAGATCTAAACGACTTCATGTTGAATATAGTTCTTTGGTTTCCGACCCCTTCCCCTACACCACATCCCTTGTCACTTTCCTCATACGCACACACACATATATACATACCTGTCATATTGAATAATGACTTGTTCTTTGTACTTTAACCGTCCCAATACATAACATTGTAAATTGATGTTTAGTACCAGCAATATAGCGAAAAATGCCACTCTTTCAAACAAAGGAAATAAATGGACGTAGAAAGAGGTAAAAAAATGTAGAAAGATTTCATGATTTTTTTTTGTACGCATGAGACAGAAAAAGCGCGCGCGTGTGTGTGTGCATTACAGATATAATAGAGCTTTTGGTCGAGTGTGTTTGTAAGCTACCCACCCGCGTCAATTTTGTTACAATGCCCTAATCAGCAATCATGCAATATGTCTCCTCTGTTGTATGCGTTTCGGTATTCTCAATGTTAACTATGGGTAACTGACGTTCCAAGTGTTGCTTGCATGGGATTCAGATCTGGGTTCCGTGCAGGCCAGTGTACTCCGTCAACTTTCTTTTTGACAATCCCGAACAAGTTGGTATAGTGCACTTTTAATTTAGGTCGTGTTGTTGTTGTTGGTGTTATTCCAGAGGCTCAGCTTGCAGTTGTTTGAGTTGAAAGCAGGGAGTAGCTTCACAGACTCTCATGAATACCTAAGGGACTGTAATTGTTTCGTTTCATCAACCATACCTCTCTTCTCATCCTAAGGTATTCTCTTTGTCTATTTCTTCACCCTGACGTTTCAACTTCGCTCACACTCACTCAATCTTATGTTTTCACTTTTACCTCCTTCCTACACATCGTTTCCTCACGTTCTCGGCCTTAGTCATCCTCCTCCTCATGTTTAAAATTGGTCCTCACTTCAGTCATCCCCACTGCTGTAAGGGTATGTGAGATAAAAGATGTTAGTCCTCATGAGAGCCGTACTTGTGCATCCATGTGTTCCATTGATGTTGAGTCTGTGGCGGATTGTTATCTAAACAATAAGTGACATGCAGTAAAGTAAGGTAAAGCTATCCCCTGTGCGATACGCACGCGCCGTCTCGGGTTTCCAGGCTTAGCTGGTTCGTTCATAATTCCACCTCCTCATCTTACTCGGTATTGAGCATTGTTCTGGAGAAACACAAGACATTCCGCGCTTTCATTACGTCACGTGCATTTTATGGAATCCATTATTTGAATTAGTGAATGCAAATATGCAATAGTAAAGTGGCGATTTACTAACTGTACATCACGATGCGCAGTTATCATTGCAAGACATGAGCAAAGAGAATTGTGCTTATTGTTTAAGTATCAGACAGACAACCCAAAGTGAAAGATATGTCCTGGTTACCAGCATTCATATTCAAGTAACAATACCTTGTAATATTTTTCTTGTGTAGTAAAAGGTTTAGTGGGTAGACTATACAATGGTGAAAACTTGGTTGACGTTTTTGGACTACATTATTATGGTTCGAAGTTTAAGATGGTGGTTTCTTGTCCCCTTTCAATGTCGCAGTGTTTTATCAACTGCATTTTTGTAGTAATATCCACGTTTGAACCAATACCAACATTAACTACTGAAAGAGCGGATATCTTTTATCAGACAATATGACTGATACTCTAACCGCGTTAATCTAATAGCATTGAAGTACAAGTGAAGAACTGTTAACCAAAGCAGAGCTGTTAGAAATTATAAGAGGAAATAATGTGGAACATGTAAATGAAAATAACACCAGATTGAGATCAGGTCCCCATCCTGGCTAGATGCGTACCCGCAAATCCAATGCCATGAAAATAAAAAAACTATGACTTCAGTAAGCACGTGAAGTACCAAACAAGTACAGTACACTCAGGGAACATATATTGATAGAAGAACAAGGAAAAATTAGGTGGGGAAAACATAAGGAAACAATTTGAAAGAATAACAAGTGGTGATAATGAAATATTTCAGATTTTTATTATTATTATTTTAAGAAGGCAACCATTATTATAGGTTAATCCACGCACCAAGTCTTACAAATTCTGAATGGCCTTGCATGACACGTTTCACTAGTAAGTACTAGGTTATACATGGAAAGGGAAGAAGAAATAGTATTATTGTTTTGTATAAGATGTAACTAGGTCAAACTCCTTTATGAATATTGACGTTTTGTCGTAAGAGTGTGTGTTTTTTTCTTTACGTGTTATAACTTCTGAATGGACTTAGACTAAGTTTTAGTCATAAAATCAATATTATTTCCTTCTTACGCAGTAACTACTTCAAATGAAATTATTCAATAAAAAAAATGCAATTAAAGATATAATTACTGCAAGTAAGATATGAAAAAGGGAAAACAAAGAAAAACAAAATAACATTTACAGGATTAAAGAAGGAAGATGCCATTGTTAATACCAGAAGGAAAAGCAAGACCTCGATAACTGGAGAGTAGGTTATACTTTTAAGGATCAACAGGATCTATCGTTTGGTTCATCATCATTATTACGATTCTACCAGAAAAGTGGCAGGTTCTGAGTCACAAGCTCAGCCTTCTCTATACGTCCCTATCTATAGGTCTCCATACGTCCCTATAGATACATCCTTATTTATACGTCTCTATGCATCACTTTTCAATTGGTCTTACACTTACTGTATGTTCTCCGTCTCCCTCCTTTCCTTCAATGATACCTTCACTTTCACTCTTCAGTGGTACTAATGTCCTAATCAGTTTATATTTTCTTATTTTAGTACTCATTTATGGACTGGTTACACAGCTATGGTCGATATCTGTCTCGAGTCTAAGGCACAATGTCATTTGGCGAGTCTTACTGGGTATGGGATGGGAATGATAGGATCTAGAGTCTTAGTTGATAAACAATCCCGACATTCGTCTTGTTAAACTGAGGCAATACCTTGATTATAACAAGTTTTCTTTTACAAACAAATGTAATTCTTTCGCATCAACAAAAATCTCTTGCTAGCACTTGGACAAGGAGCTGGAACATGAAAAATTACGTCATAAGGCACAGAATTCTCAACCCCTACATCTCAAGTGACTCCACAGCTGATTTGAGAATTACTTTGTCTTCATGCCAGACAGGGGACTTTTAACCGGTAAATCCTCTTGAAATTTTGAAAAAAGGCCAACATTTACGTCATAAGGTACATGAAAAAAACAACAACAGGGTTTCCTTTCTGTAGACGACTCTCAATACCAAAAAGTGATACGTAAGACAAAAATTTCGGGAGCTTTACGTCCGTAAGACAAGTTTCAAATTTCGAAAAAGGGACAACTTGCAAATGCACAATGTGATAAATGCTTGACCGATTGGCAATGTGTAAAGAAGGATTTAAATTAGTATTTTTCAACCTTTTAATCCTCACGGACCGGCAAACTTCAGGGAATTTTGAAGGACCGGGAATATACTAGTAAGTTAGATATTTATTTGACGTTCAAAAGATGCAAGAACATCTTCAGATTCTAATTGTTTAAAAAAAAAGAAATATAAACTTTAATCTATATTTTGAACTGTGTAAATACACAAAATAAGTGTTAAATAATTAAATCTTCTAATTTGCCACGAACCGTTAAAATAGTATTGCGGACCGGTGGTTGAAAACCACTGATTTAAAGTGTACAAATGAATTTGTAAAC
Organism: Lepisma saccharinum; assembly: GCA_022664845.1. Lineage (NCBI taxonomy): Eukaryota > Metazoa > Arthropoda > Insecta > Zygentoma > Lepismatidae > Lepisma > Lepisma saccharinum. Next base: position 1,553 of record JAGDQP010074204.1, on the reverse strand, counting down.
TGAATATTTATTACTAGAGACAGTAAAATTTTGTGAGTAGAGATGTTTAAATTTCGTGATTGAAAATGTTTTTAAAAAAATCGTTAGTTCAAGGTAAAATTTCGTGAGTGCAAGGGTAAATTTCTTGAGAAGATAAAATTAAAAATAATTGTTTGCAATGACTTTATAAAAATTTAGACATAAACCTTGCACGGATACCGTCTAAAGCATACTATGAATGCCCTTGTGATCATGTAGTTCGTATTTTCCCCGCTAGATGGCAAACCATGTTCGAAAATTTGCAGCCATCTATGGAGAATTCAGTATATTACATTCTAACATTCTCCGTGCTACGTGAGCCTGATGAATGATTTTTGAAGACGAATTATATATATTTTTTTTCGATTGCTACACGAGAAGAAATTTAAGTATTATTTTAGTGAATGAATGAGTAAAAATGGTAACATTTCTTGAGTAGGAGCTCGGAATTCATGGATGGAAACAAGATGTCCAAATTTCGTGAGTTAAAAAGCACGTTTTTAAAAAAATGTTAACAAACATCTATCTACTCCATGCGATTTCTTGAGTGTTTAAATTTTCGCGAATTCGCGAGCCGCGAAATTCTAATATCCCTATTTATTAGCATGTTACTTAGTTAATATACATTTTATCTCCATATATATCAACAAAACAAAATGTAGCCATTTACGACTGTTTATGCAACAGTACAGTCATGTGTAGACGTACATGACACACGCAAATTGTATTAACGATTGATTGACCTGATAAGTACAAAGGTGAGGGGAAGTTCAACGAAAAAAAGATGAAATCATTGATTAAAAGAAAAATACAACGCATAAAAGCTGACTTGTGCTATTTTTTCATTGTCTAATGTATTGTTTTGTGGTTTCGTTGATTGATTATTCCGACGTATTCTACGGACAAATATAATAGAAATAATTCTCTCCCTACTTAACCTTAGCGTATAATTACGGAAAGTGCTTTTCCTTTGAATACTTTCAGCCCATTTATTGCTATCGAAAGAAAATATATGGTTTTACGATTCGTTTTCTTTCTTTTAGAGGAGTGTGTGTGTGTGTGTGTGGGGGGGATATATATGGGTGAAGGTGGAAATGAAATCCACGGTGAAGATTTGAAGAGAAATTGAAGACAAATTCCAAATGAATCTATTTATGATTTTTTTAAACATAAAAAAACAGTAGTCAAAACTGTAATTTTTCAAGAGAAAAAAAAAGCCTTCCGAAGTCCATAATCTTGGCTGAAATTCACTACATTTCTGATATAATCTGTTCACATATTTCAGCCAAAATTATGTACTTCGGAAGGATTTTACTTGCTGTCCTGAAAAATTACAGTTTTGACTACAGTTTTTTTTTTTTAAAAAAAAAAAATCTTCAAATGATTTTATCTTATAAAAAAATATTCAATAAAATTTCCTCAACCATCCTAACGCCCAGCAAAGTATGATAAATATTGAATAAATAAATAAACATTTTGCTCAAAAATATAAATAAATGTTTTGCTCAACTCTCTACAAAGTTTGACATAAATAA
>JAGDQP010074203.1:0-10297 GCA_022664845.1 Lepisma saccharinum | reverse complement strand
TTCATTGTTTATCACGAACGTAAAGGAACAGCAAAATACGTAAATTAAATGGAGCCGTTGGTAAACTATCAGCTCGAAATGCAGAAGATGACCGTTGATTTTCCTAATCAGCAAATTACAACCGACAATCAGGGTTATCTTCAATCAACTGCTGCTATTTTTGCAGCATGTATAAGTACCACTTGTTTGTTTTCCCATTGTTACTATAGAGGTAAGACTGACGTCACTTTCCATATGCAGATTGCATTTGATTTTCTGCAACACGAATGTTGGCGTTGCTTCTTTCATAGTCCTTTTACGTCGATACGTCCAGAGTCTGTCTTCAAGAGTTTTTGTATTGATGATACATTTGAATAGAATGGTAGCAACTATGTTGGGTCCAATATGGCGGATTTCAAGATGGCTGCCGGCAACGCGGTATGGTCTGTGCCATTTTTCCCTTTCCTTCAGGGGCATTTCATTCCTGTTTGTTTCGTATTCTTTCAATTTTATTCAATTGTCCTAACATGGCTTATGATCCAATACTATTCAGCATTTTGCATATTTGTTACGAGGCTAACACAAAGTTGTAGCAGCTAATATTTTAAGCATGCCTTATCACTTTGCATATTCATAATTTGTATATCGACTGAACAATTCACCAACCTCCCTTGTTGTTAACAAGCAGATTTGTAAGCGTAGATAAGTAAAATAATTCTAAAGCCGTTTACTCATAATATTTTTGTTCAGATCTAAAACATCAACGTCTGTGTGAAAAAGAACATTCAGTACATTTGAGAATAATGCAATAAGAAAATGTAGTTATTCTCTAGCACTATACAGTATAAAACATTTAAAGATGTATAGTTGTATATATTATGTAATTTTACAATTTAATAATAGCTCAATTAACGATGTGAATATTTTAAATGCCTTTACACCTTTTTAATGCATTAATGAGTATAACAAAAATGCATTTAATAAGCAACAATTTTGTGTTAAGCAAATATTTCTATCATGTAATCTGAAACAGAGAAGAGTTATTGAAAAAGAATAATAATGTATACTGATTTCCTTTAAAATCATAAGTATGAATATTATGAACTTTGAAACGAAGTAGGCTTAATTATAATTTCATGATAGAACAAAGTCTGAAACCATGATAAATGTATGTCGAATATGTTTTTTTGGGGGGGAAATCTTATTACAGAAACACTACCAAAAATTACATTGTTTTGAAATGTACATTGTTCTATTAAACAATATATTAATTTGTTATTAAGTCAAACATTGTAAGATGCGCGGAATATCAGTACAAAGATAAGTATAAACATCAATTGCCATACATGTCGTGAGTTATTTTGAATATGGTCATTTGTACATGAACTTACGTTCACTGGCTGGCCTTTGTCCTAGAAGATAAGATAATTTTTAATTAAAATGTTATATGTTTTCCATGTCATATAAAAAATCTCTTAAATATTATAAAATCATTAATTTGTTGATCTATATACATCTCCCATACGTATAATGTCTTACATCATACAAAAAGTACATTGTATAAATGTATGTATTTGCGTTCTCTCAGATATAACGTAATTCAAATATATCTGTAATTTTAAATTACCCTTATATAATCAAAAATATCTAAGCAGAATTATTCACATCCAGATGCATTAACAAGATAATATGTACTATTCTTACTCATGGTAACACAACCACTAACTTCCCAGATCAACTCAATGACTGTTGCATGTAATGTTAACAGTAAAACAAATCGTACTGATGGAATGGAGCAGGTCAAAACAATAATATTTTGTGGATATCCTGAATACAGTGTTTAAAGATAGTATAAATCATTTCAACAAAAATCAACTGCAACGAACTAAACGACATAAGGCAAACCTAATTTTATTGTCTCAAGTATATGTCCACAATACAGTGTGCCAAAAAGAGATAAAACATGCATTGTGTGACCAGATCCAATAGGCACAGTGAGGCTCGTTGGTTTCTTGCTGTGTTTGTGTTTCCATCTCAGAACAAATAATTGTCATCTTGTAAAATCACTTTTTCCATTCAAGTATTTAACTTGTGAAACTGAGTGGAATCTTCAAATACCTAACTCACGATGCTCATTAACCTGACTTGAACCAAGTAGATCTACTTTTGAATTACCGGCCAATAATCCGGACATTACCCCCTGAATCATGGAACTGAGCATTCAAAACTTGGATTTTGTTGTATACAACTTTCCAAATATTAGAGCTTTAGTATTAAGTTGATGGAAATTCTATGTCGCAACCAAATTCATTTCAGATTTAAATGGTTATAAGATTCGTACTAATACCACTCAACAAGAAAGTATAATAATAATTCTAATTATAGGTTTACATGCAGCATACAATTCCACAAGGAAATATACAATTTCAAGCTTTAGTGCCAGGTAAGGTTCGTCACGCCAAAGTCAAGCACTGTCCAAAACCTGCCATGCAACAAACGATAAATAATAACACTATATAAACCCAATTTTATTTTTGGAAGGCCATCAGGCGAAATACTGTATAAAACGAGATAAAGGAATCACAATTGAAAAATAATATAACGATGATATATTATTTGGTTAGTTATTTTAAGATATAGAAACAATTGTTATTGATGCCCTTGTGATGGGTTCGTTTACTTTTACACATATTATGTTAGCGAAAGATGAGGGTATAGTGCTTTATGCCAAGCAATATTGGAAATTGGTCTTAGTTTTCGTCTTCTCCTGACGTATAAATATTGATGTTTCGGTAGACTAGTAACTGTGTTTATTCATCATATATGATGTAGTTTACTTTGTATTTTCAATCATTTCTTGTTACGAATCTAGTTATTAATGATAAAAATTATTTAATAACACTTCCAGAATGTGTATACGTTTTCATATCTCGGCATTTCATAGCATGCAATTAAAACTGAAGATTCATTTTCAAAACAAGGGCTTCATTTGTCAGTAATGTTAAGCTTAGAACTAATATTTCATTGCGTTGTATAACATAGTTGACTTTACATATTACACTGTTGAGTAAAGACTTATACATCTCTTGGTGAAAGTATACTGATGGGAAGTACTAACACTATTTAAAATAGTATTTAATAATAAGTAACATCCGTGGCAGACATTATGGAAAACACTACTAAAATAAATCTAATGTTTTAAGTTCTATTAGCCCTTGCAATCCACAAATTCCTCTATTATAGTTTATACTAAAAATTAGTATACATAGTAGAGATTCAGTTAATGGATTGATATGTGTTACTAAGCTTACTATTATTGTTTGACCTTTGTCTTAAAAGATGATTTATTAATGAAAATTATGCATGCAAATTTTGATAAGAATCTCCGAACTCTTACATTTGTTAATTTTCATATTATATAACTCCCAAAGTTATCTTTCATAAGTAATCTGAATGCCATTATGAGTATTTTATCGTACATTACCATGGATAAAACATGGATACCATGGAAAGTCATTAATGAGGAATTACAAATTACACTTGCCAAACCACTAAATGAATATACATGTATTGAAAGTGTTTTTGTATAATTTATTATCATATGGTGCATGAAACAAAGAAGTACAAATAGCAGTGATATTCTAACGTAAAATATGTGAACAAGGTTAAAAATATTCTACGTATAATTCGATCCCTTGGTACTGGCAACAATAACTTCAGAGAATAGCTTAAGGACTGTTACAAATGCATCCAGCAGCAAAATTATGCACAGAAACTTAGCACACTGAATCGTTTTGTTTCGAACCTGGACATGCAGTACCAACTCATATAGTGTTAAGATAATACAGGTAAATTAAGGACAAATTAAACACGAACGAATCAAATGCCAAGAAAAGAAACGGTATAAGGAACCGATCTTCATAAAATGAGCCTAGATATTAAACGTTGTATTTTTGTGTCCTTGTTAACACAAAGAATTACCGTCTGCTAGAGCAACGTCTATTCATGTGTTTTGGAAATCTAAATCTGGAGATGTGTTCGACGTAATAACAGTACAACGAAGTCGAGATACTGATTTTCTCCATATTTTGCAACGGAAGAATAAACTCCAGAATAAGCTGAGTATGCCACCCAATATGAAAATATCGGGAGACCATGAACTTAGAATTGACATACCAAACTCTGCAGTTCATTGTTCCGTGCAGCACCCCATAGTCCCGAAGCAACCCTTTTCTTCCAACTCCATCAATATAATTTTCCTATTTCCATGTAAGGAATGTAGACATCTTTGTTTTATTGTTATTTTTCAACACTCTATTTATATGGGTAATTATATGTATGAGTATAATTTATATGCAGCAAACACTATGCAGCAGACTTTGGTAGGGTAGGCGAGAGATGTTGAAAAGAATCAGCGACGGTATAAAATGAGGTTCTATCTCGTCATTTGCCTGGAGTGACTGATGAAAACCTTACATAACTTGTCAGTACAGCTTGTCGATGGCAAAAAACACCAAACTTATGAATACCGAACAAAAAGGCCAAAGATTTAGATCGCTCGCCTCCCATTTATATTGCAAAATATTCTATTCGCATAGGGGTCAATTAAACAAAGTGTATCGATCCCACCTTACTAAATACTGCATTTCCTTCCTTAGAACCCCACTAGCTCATTTAGAACGTAAATAACAATTAACCGTAGCAAATACTGTATGTTGTGTTTTCCTTCAAGAATTCAATTGCCAACATAAATACCTTTCCTCCTCTTTAGGCGATAATGATGTTTCGGAAGAAAAAATTATCCACACCTCAATATTTGTTTATGCAATCAATCGCCTTCTTTTTCTAATATTCGAGCAAACCTATTTGAATTGTCATTAACGAAATGTAACAGAGTAAAGATGGAAGTTAAATGAAAATGCTATCTCTCGTATATATACAATATTTATGCAACATTAGCACTAGCATTATTATAGAAGGAGATCCCAGGTCACCATTTTTTTAACATCTCTAGTTCGAGAAAATATCAAAAAATGTTTGGTCAGGCCTCAGCCTACTTGTGACTCAACGAACTTGCTTTATTTTTAATGCTTGACTTGTTTCAATTATAACTAAAATGATGCGTTGTGGGCCTCAAAGCACCCCTTGGTAATAGTAAGGGCCTATTCACAGAACGCATTAAATTATATATATAAAATATGGTATGAAATGTGGTTTATAGTGCAATGTGGTGTGAAGGTGCCTTCGTACATTTATTATACTGTACTAAGGTGCTTTTGATCTTATTAATTGTTTTTATGTAAAAACAAATATAGGAAATATGTCATAGTTACTAACATAAATGAATATGTGTTACGTTCACACCTCTATAAATATAGTTGGCAATACTGTACTTAGAAACTTCGCAATCAAATAAAAGAAAACTTTGTGACGTCTTATTCACCCAAAGTTAATATCATACAGTATAAAATAGTTTACATATAAAAATGAAAAAAAATATGCATTTTCCTTGTGGCCTCCAGAGCTCTCCCCCAGCACGGTAATTAATACGACCCATAAATACCTTGGTAATGTTAGCTTTAATAACTAGAATTATTGTGGATGGGAAATATTAATTTATATTTCGTCGAACAATGTTTATGACATGTTCGGGGCTGCTTTCTAACGTAGCGAAAGCACTCTGATTTGTTTTATTTTAAATAATGTTGCGATCACTAACAACTGGAGTGCTTGGGGACGGACGGACACACACACACACACACAGTGTTTTTTGCTCTGTCAAATTGTATTTTTGTAAAATGTGATATTGGTACTCTAACATAATTTTAGCAATTTGAGAAAGTAATTTGATAGGAAATATGTGAGCAACTCTAGCAACTAAGGTCTTTGAAAATGGATATAACACCATTATTTTAATATTGTCTCAAACAGCGTTTGAGACAATATAGCGTTTAAGTCAGGTTTGGTGTAGGGTGATGGATTGAACGTAATTCAGAAAATAACTTTGAATTTTAGATAAATGGTATTTGCAATACTAAAACACTTTTCAATTCAAGGTAGTTTTTAACCCTTGACGTAGCGTTCTCAAAACATTCGGAACTATATATTAAATACTTGTCCACACGATGTGGTTCCTGAGCTTTAAAGTTTGTTCTTATCTAGACTGAGAAGAATAGGTTACCCTGTGTGAGTCATGCTAAGAAATTACCTAAATTGGTCATTTTTAGTGTCAGCTAACTAAAACGTATCAAAGCAAAGCGCATAAAATGAGAATTATTCAAGGCTTATGGCAGTGAGACAGAACACAATTTATGTTTGTGTCGTCACAGGTCATGACAGACTTTGTGCAACAAATGATTTTTTAACAGATTTCCTCCTTCGTGTGACACATCTGCCGTGTTAGAAGTCCTCCTTATAAAAACAGTTCGAAATTAACGATCTATGATGGTTGAGAATTGTATTTTATTTTCAGAAAATTGTTTGAGTTTGAACTTCGTAAGACAATCAAGAAAATATTTAGATAGTAATGCAAATATTTTTGGTAGCTTTATTAAGCAATATTTTAGCTGGGATTCTACTAATAGTCACAAATACACAGATAGCACTAAAGCACTGAACACGCATGACATTGATTGTAAAACGAGGCTGGCAACGCTGACATATGCAGTACTTAAGAACCCTTAAACCCACAATACGTTTCTATTGGGTTGAATAATGTGTATGACAAGGGTTATTGAATTGATTCATTATAAATAAAGAAGTACCTTTAAAAATGGTTTGCAACACAGAACTACTCCACAAGGTAAGTTATTTTAGCAGGGTCTGAGCTAGTTTTATCAAGAAATTCGATAGAACATCGGATGCACGTCTAAACACCTTACAAATAATGAGGCATTAGCTGCTGGGAATCGGAATTTAGTCCCTTCTTCAGTAGAAACAGTGCTAAAAATATTTAAAAGAAATATGGAAACGAGAGGGTGCATGAGAAAGATACAAAATAGAGGGTTCTCGTGTAGAATCGCTCCATAGTCTAGTAATTTATAAATGTTGCTAGTGTGATCTTCCCAAGCAGAGGGTAAAATTAACTTTATTCATAAAATTCAAAATGATAGGAAAAATTTAGTATTTAGTATTTTTTTATGTTTGTCTTGTAAATTGTTTGGTGAAATGGAAATAAAACTACCGCCATGTTTCAGTAAAGATAAACAGAGTAACATCAACATTGACTGGTGAAATATATTGCAGTCTATGACGTCAATTGAGAAGTTATTCACCTTTGAGCAAAATAACCATGTTCCTTATGCCGGGAACGTCACCTTTCGTCCTACTTAAAGTTCAGAGGAGAGTCAAGTCAGACAAACACCACACACACACATTTACTGCATATACGATTCACTATATAAAGCCAATCAGTACTCTACCAAAACCTCCAGTATCCCCAGTTCCATAGGGGGGCCTTCAGTGCTTCAGTACAATAGAAGAAGTCTCCAGTTCGACAGTCTTCAGCCAAAGCTGCAACCCAAGAAGGAAGATAGAATTAAAATCTGCGGTAGAATTAAATGGTGTAGAGGTTCACTGAACAACTAACTTCAACAAATTTCAGGTATGAATAGAGGATCTGCTTTATATTGTGAATTCTAGCGTCCTAAGTGTCACCTCCCAAATTGCATTCGTTCAAAGTTAAATAACTTCTTTAAGATCTGTTTATTCTGTCCATCGTTAAAGAAACGTGGTGTGTTTAAAATGTAATTAAGTTACGAATAATTTTCACCGGTAACAAACCCTTTCGTAGTCAAGCGAGTCTCAGGAATAGTTGAGCTTCGCTACGCCAAAACCCCAAACGTTACGCTCTACCATCTTTACAACGTTACACAAAACACAACCAAGGTGAACAGTCACTTTCCAGACGTCCACGTGGTGATAGGCCAAAATTTGATAACGAAACAATTTTAAAATGCCATCTTTATGAGTGTGTAGAATATGTCGTAACCATGCATTACAAATAAGAGACGAAATTCATCGTTTAATACCGAAATGTTTTCCTACTAAAATATTTCCGCAAGTACATACGGAATTATTACAACAAGTGATCCTAGATTGTGTTGTTCATTTTCGAACGAACAACGATCTTGTTCAATATTGCAATCAAGTAAGAGCCAATGCACTTAAAGTTGTTATTAATGCACTAGCACAACATCATTACGAATTTACGTTCCGTGTAGATAAACTTAAGGACATCATTCGTTTTATTGTCGAAACCTATAACTTTTAGTGTTTCCCAAAACGGTAATCAAAATGAATCCAAAAGTTTTAATGATTAAAGTCAATTTACCAACAATGGGCATGACACGATCAAGAGCATTGATAACGGAATTAAAGGAAATAGCCGTCGAACTTAATACAAAATCTGAAACTTCTACAGTACCGTAAAATATCCCAGGTACAATTGAAATGAATCAGACCAAATCTTCTGAAACGGGAAAACAATATAAATTCTGAGTCAACCGAAAACTGCCAAATTCAAAAGGTTGAACCTACAACTTCAGCTTGGGCAAATTCTCCTACAACATCTGAATCGGGGAAAAAGAAAGAGATTTATGTATCTAGTTCGGATAGCAACAATTACATAGTTTATCTTCAAGAAAAGTTTCAAACCATGTCACTGCAAACATTAAGACTAGTTTTGAAAAAGCGTACCATGTCTTATACAAGATCACATATAGCGCAAAGACAGAGATCCAGCAAACATGCATTTCCAAACAAACAGCACGTTGTGCATTATCAAAATGAGTATATTAAACCTAGAACCGAGCGACAGAAACATTATACGCAAACACCTCAGCGAGGAAAATTAAAGCAACATCAACCTTCATTTTCAGTAGGTTTTAAAGCTCAACAACCAACATTTCGTCCACGATTTAATAACATTTTTTCCTAGACCATTTAATCCAAGATTTTCACAATATAATTGGCATATACCATCCCATAGAAGTATAGTATCATTTTGCTCATTTTGTTTGTTTCCGAATCATCGAAATGAACACTGCTTAGCAAAACCATCTTTAAACAGGAAAACACTATAGATGATGACCAAGTTAAGGCCTCTATAGAACATCAAACCAAAGACCTTAAAATCTTCAAAATGAAGACAACTAATTACCATAATAATTTATGATTACAATTTTTTGTAAAATAAATTATGATATATTCATTAATCAGCTACAACATTGTTTCTTTGATTTCTTAAATATTGTGAAAAATGCGAATCGACTTAGCTTTTTCGAGTTCGAAGACATTTTGACATGCGAGTTAGAGACGTTATGTACATTTGTTCTGCATGGCTTCAACATTGGTAGCAAAGCGTCATCTGAAGCGAGATCCGTAGCATTTGATGAATGTGATTTACGTGTTAAGAGGACTGAAAATTTCAAAATGCTATATCGCAATAAAATGAAAAAGAACAAATATGTTCGTTATAACAACAGTCACAATAATATTCTGAAGCAATATTTAATGTTTAATGGCTAAATCGGAAACATTGTATGAATTTGATTTTATTCTAAATTTTGCACATATTTAAATTTGACCAACAATAACTTTAACTGGCCCAAAATTTAACCTTTTTAAAATTGAACACAAAATTACATTTAGCTAAATTTAACAACCAACAATGAACGTTAAGTGTAATATACGGTATATTGGGAGAACAGGCCAATCCACTTCCAACAAAATACCACTATGGATATCACAAAATTTCTAGTATATTGTGTGAGGTAAATTTCTCTCATAATCCGACCCTTGCCGCCAGCATTAAAATGTTAGATAATTATTGTATGAGGGGGGTTATAAAGAAAGGGCAATTACACAGTAATTGTTAAGGGGCATCTTTACTTTCCACTCCTGCTTGATGTAGTATTTGATATTTTAGGACTATGCAAATATAATATTTATTATAAATAATATTTATATTTACACATTTCATTAGCTTTTGTTACATATTATAGAAAATTGATACATATGAATCATTTTTACTTCACTCTGGCATCTATGCCCTAAGGATGCCTTTATGGGCGGGTGAACGGAATCCTTTCAAGCTCTTTACGCATGCTCGTAATCTCAATCGTAAACAATTGATTATTTGGACTACACTTCCCTCTATCAATGGTTAATGGCTACACACCCACTTTTGGTTGGACCTGTAATAATCCATAAACGGACATGCCCGATCGAAGCCAGGTTCACGGTCAAGTCATCTGTAAAGTTCTACCTCCCACGGATCTAGCCATTCCCATATTATCATATAATGCGCATACCAAAC
>JAGDQP010074201.1:0-10298 GCA_022664845.1 Lepisma saccharinum | reverse complement strand
TGCACCTTCATTTTTGAAATCACTATCTAACGTTGCATTAAATGCTGCAAAATTACAGAACCAGTTACTCTCAATTATCAAGTGTCCAATGTTTCGTAAGTATTGGCATCCTACAATCTTCGACCAACGCATTTCGAATCCGCCAATACCATTTCTGTATGTGCTTCAGGAGTGTCCTACAAGTCAAGGAAGTTGAAAGGTAGGGCATCTTTTGCTTAAACATGAAGTCAGTACACTTCCAGAGTACGCCTATATTTTCTTTCCTCTTCTCTTCTATTCTCCTCTTCTTTCTTCTTTTCTCTTCTCCTCCTGCAACCTGACCCCCCACTCTACAGACCCACCCACCATGACCTGCCTATATGGCGTGGGCGTCTCTGCTAACCATGCTCATCAACAGCCATTGTTACTCCTCCAAATCACTTCACATCACGGCCACACCTTTGGCGAAGCTTTTGTCAGTATCCTGAAAATTCTAAATCCTGATCCACCTGCCACATTTGGGAAGTGATAGGAGTAGACGTACATCTATACCCTCTCCGCCAGTCATGTACCCGGCCTAAACTTCATGTAATTCTCGGCACCTCCAATTCTTCCTCGGTCCTTCTCTCCTTCCTTTTGTTATCATAATTTTTATTTCTGTTTTAATTATTTTTATATTTACTTTCATTAGTCTTACTTTTTCTTTATTCTCCACTTTAATTCTCTTCATCTTTATTATTACTATTATTATGATGATGTCCGCTTGTTATTTATATATAGAATCTTAACATTACTACGGACATACGTCAAGTAGTGAGTTTACTATTTGTCTGTAGAAATCCTATGACAATATCGTAGGACAATGTCTGACAATGTCAGTAGGACATATACATGACATGGCGTAGTCGAATATAGAACTGTAGTCGAGCTGAAGCAGTGTTGGTGCTAAAGTAAGGTTACGAGAAAAAGTAAGGTTGTGAGTATATGTGTGTGTTTGTATGAAAATTACGGGCGTTGTACGAGTACGAGTGGGCTAATTACGGATCTTTGAGTTGAGGATACCAGTTGTTTGATATTGAGGGATTGCAGTTGATCTGATGTTGAGTTGGGAACAATTAGTCAACATAATTATGGGGTATATACGTACTGACGAGTTTCCACATTTGTTTGATTTCGGAACTCAGTTCCAAATATTTCTTTATCTCCACGTACGTTGTTTGTAGGAGTAGGTTATAGTTTACAAGAATTGCGATGTCAATGATGAGAACCTCTTTGTTTGTTTTATCAAGCAGAAGTATATGCTTTGTTGGCTTTCGTTGTTTTGTCTGTTCTCATTTCACGATCCCAATGTAATTTATGTCATAATCCATGACTACCAAGTATGTTTGACCTTGACAGTTCATAATGTCAGCTGATTTTTTAAATTTGTAATTCTGGTACATCTTGCAATACACATGACTCCTTTCAGTTTTGATTTTGATATTGTTTACAAATGGAACAATTTGTTATCATTTCTTTTATATAATTGGTGAAACCTGGTCAATACAAAACTTGTCTGGCATTTGCTTTTGTTTTTGAATGCGAAGATGTGATCCATGTAACAATTTTAGCGTTTCCCGTCTGAGCGCAGAAGGAACAATAACTTTTTCATCTAAAATATCACCCCATTTAATGCACATAACCTATATCTCATGAGATAATACACTTGTGTGTCAGACGAACATTTATTTTTCTCCTATGGCCAACTTTCAGCTATGTATTTCATTACATTGTTCTAATTGTTCATTATTTACCTCTAATTTACATTTTCTCTTTCCGTTTCTTCAGTTTGAATTTCAACAGGTTCATTTGATTTTCTAATCATAAATGAACTGAATTTCGTCTAATGAGTTTGTTGTTCTCATTTTGGAGCCAATATAATCTAGGAGTATCATGTTGTTTTACAATTTTACCTAATTTCCAAGTACCAGCTTTTCATCTCTGTATCTTACATTTTGATTAGTTACAAATGTTTTTTCTCATGTGCAGTTAAGTTTTTTGCTGTTAACGGATTTTAAGTAACTTTTCCCTGCCTCCTTCCGTTACAATTTCGGGTTTTATCAAACTATTACTAAGAAATATTTTTGTTCTTAACCTACTACCTATCAGGAGTTGAGCAGGAATTTTGTCTAAACCTATAATAGGGGAATTTCTGTATTCTAACAAAACAGAATCTAGTGAATTACGACTTTCATCACATTTTTAAATTATTTTTCTACTTATACCAACGGCTCTTTCTGCTAGTCCGTTTGATTTTGAATAGGGAAGACTACTTGTAATTATCTGAATGTTCCACTCTTCAGCAAATTTTTTACATTTAAATGATCCAAATGGCATGCTAAGGAACATCATGTGTGGGAAATATATGCCTAAACTGATTAATTATTTCAGTTGAATCTATACGTTTAATGGCAATATTTCTAACTATTTAGAAAAATAATCCATGCCTACCAAGTATATTTGACCTTGACAATCCATAATGCCAGCTGCTATTGTTTGAAATGATAATTCTGGTACATCTTGCAATACATATGATTCTTTGCAGTTTTGATTTTGATATTTTTCACAAATGGAACAATTTGTTATCATTTTTTTTATATCATTGGTGAAACCTGGTCAATACAAAACTTGTCTGGCATTTGCTTTTGTTTTTGAATGCCAAGATGTGATCCATGTAACAATTTTAGCATTTCCTGTCTGAGCGAAGAAGGAACAATAACTTTTTCATCTAAAATATCAACCGATTTTTTACACATAACATATCTCTCATGAGATAATACACTTGTGTGTCAGGTGAACATTTATTTTTCTCCGTTGGCCAATCTTCAACTATGTATTTCATTACATTAGTTAAGGCTGTGTCTTTTGACAAGGCCCTTGTACTGAGTTTTTTCTTTTTTCTGACATTTGCACATACTTTTCTAAACTATGGACAACTTCAGTCAGGGACTTATCTGTTTCAGTTGCATTATTATGCAAATACGATCTAGATAACAAATCACCTATGTACATGAATTTTCCTGGCAAATATTTGACATTAAGGTCATATTTCAGAAGTTTAAGTTTTATTCTTTGCAACCTACTAGACACAACATTTGACACAGTTTTGCTCATTATTGACACTAATGGCTTTTGATCAATATGCACTACAACTGTTTTACCATACACAAAATCATGAAACCTATTCGCGGTGTACAAAATTGCTAAAAAATATTTCTCAATCTGACTGTAACCTTTTCCTGATTCGGTTAAGTCTCTGGAAGCAAAAGCTACTGGTTTATTGTCCTGCAATAAACAGCAACCTAAACCATCCTTTGACATATCACATTGTATTTCTACTGGTTTGTTAGGATCATACATCAACAATATTGGTGGTGAACTTACCACCAGTTTTTTTGTCATTTAACGTTTTCTCGTGTACCGGCAACCACATAAATTCTACATATTTCTTGAGTAATGCTCTGAACGGCGCCCAAATTTTTGACAAGTGTGGAATGAACTTTCTAAGGTACCCGATCATACCTAGTACTCTCTGTAACTTTAGCTTACTCTTAGGACTTTCTAACTTAAGTATAGCTTCCACAAATTCGGAATTAGGACTAACACCTTTTCCAGAAATGATATAAACCATTAATTATTTTTTTGTTTGTATTGTAATTTCCTTTCGTTAAATTTCACACCAACTTTCACACATTTCTAAGTATTTCATCATGCTGTTATTCACTCTCAGTGGCGATCAAAATGTCGTCGAAATACACAATTACTTCATTTATTGAAACAAATACTTCGTTATTTATTTTTTGGAATATTTCTGGAGCACAATTACCCCAAATGGCAACCTGGTAAATCTGTATACGCCACATATTGTTGAAAATGTACACAATTGACTGGATTTTTATCAAGCTCTACTTGATAAAAGTCATCTTTACAATCAGAAACAATGAACACAGACTTGTTGCTCAAGTTAACTGTCATTTCTTCCAGAATAGGAATGAGACAATATTATATCTTTATGGCTTTCTTGAAATCGTGCGGATCAATACATAATCGTTGCGAATGATCTGGTTTTTCTACAAGTACTAGATTATTCACCCATTCTGATGGTATATCAACTTTGACAATAATATTCTAATTCTCTAACCTATTTAGTTTTTCTTTCTTCTCTCTAACCTATCTAGTGACCTAGCTACAGGTACAGCATCATCTTTTATGCTAATTGAACACTTTGTTTTCAAGGTACCTAAACCTTTAAAAAATCTTGATTTGGCTTAGTGAAATGTTCCTTGTTAGACCCTTGTACACAAGTTACACTACTAACATGCACAATTTGATGAGTTACCAAATTAAGTTTCACACGTGTATGTAGGTCTAGTATTGGTACTTATTTCTTGTTTCTCTCATTTGCGACTACAAACTCCAAAGTCACATCTTTGCTCCCTACCTTACATATTAAGGAAGTTGTACCTAGTTATCTGTGACCCACCATATACTTCAAGCACAATTTTGGACGATTTAACCTGTGCGGTTGTTTGACAAGCTTGTAAATATGATTTGGTAATATGCTTATAGACGCCGTCAAGTTTGAAATTTACAGCTGTTTTACCCAGTACGATATTTTGCAGCCACTCTGCAATTTTTTGCATTATTATTTTTCATTTCACTTTGGAACTTGATTTTTTGCTATCACTGGCTACACCACACGTAATAACTTTTTCCTGTGCACTTCCTCTTGTTGGCACTTTGCACTCCTTTACACTACCTTGGGATGTCCTGGACGCATTGTTTCTTGTACCTTCATTCCTTGCAGTTGCTGGTGGAGGTACCTGGGACTTTTTATTACATGTCATGGCACTTGCATTTTTTGTGTTTCTCACTTGCACAGATGTTATGTTGAACATATCACTTTCATTTTCGGCAACCTCATGCACATTATTTGTATTTTCACTAGCAGAATTATTTTTATTTCTGCACCCTACTGCAAAATGATTTTCCTTACCACATGCCTTGCACTTTTTTCTGTATGCAGGACACTTGCCTCTTCCATGGCTTCTGTTACACTTCTTATATGTAATATGATCACTGTCACCATTGCCTGTAGACTTCGGAACCGAATTCATCCTTGTACTGGACTGCGTCTTCTGGAATCGACTTCTCTTGGTTCGATTTCTTGCTAGTGTATTCACCTCCGTGGCGGTTGGATGCTGCAAGACCTTAGCTTGGAATTTTCCTAGCTCTGTTGCACGACACATTTCAACTGCTTTTGGTAGAGTGAGATCATGTAGGCTAAGTAGGCGTTCTTGGAGATTCAAATGTTGTCCTCCCATTACGATGCTATCACGCAACTTGTTGTCTCGTTCAGAAAACTCACAGGATGCACTCAGCTTCTTTAAGTCTGTTAAAAAGCTGTCGAAGGATTCACCCTCTTGTTGCTTCCGTCTGTAGAATCTGAACCGTTCAATGATAACATTTTTCTTGGGCTTGGTATAATCTTCGAGGGCCTTGACGACTTCATCACAGTCACGTTTTTCTTCGTCATTCAAGTCAAACGTATTGAAGAGTGCCACGGCCTCTTCGCCCAATAAATTTAATAACACTTAAATGTCTTTCGGTTTTAGATTTATACCCGTAGCCTTCTCATATATTTTTGAATCTCCGCCAATGCTCACTAATGTTTCCCTCCAACTCTAACGGTTTTGGTGGTTTGTAGGTCTCCATGTTGGCCTATCTGCACTCCTACAACGGCAGTAATTTGCATACATACATACACGTACTTGTAACCTTACTTTTTCTCGTCGGTTACAATTGCATTTCAACTTTAGCGCCAACACTGCTTCAGCTCGACTACCGTTCAATTCGACTTCGCCTTGTCATGTATAGGTCCTACTGATATAATTAATTATTATATGTATGTATGATTATTAAATAATACATAATCTACTATTTGGACGTACGTACTTTTATTAGCAGTCCTCCATGTTACAGCAACAACAACTACTGAAGTTATTGCTACAATTGACTACATATCGATTACTATCGAACTCAATATATCGACTAGTTCGATATCTACAGTCACTACAATATGCTACAATTTATATCTATCGTTCTTCGAGATTTCGCTGGAGCTCTATTTAAAGTAAAGTGGTTTGTCTGCTTTGAGATTGCTTTGAGATGGTTGACATTTCCTACAAATTTATGTTTCTTACTATAATCAAAGTTAGCAGTGATACACATACTCCCGTTATGTATTCTACAGTTTCATTCTTAGTGTTACACCTTCTGCATTTATCTTCGATCTCTTCTTTAAGGTTGTGTTTTCTGTAGTCTCGGAATGCAATCATGAAACTTGCTGTTTCACTGTATATGCGTGCTTGTTTTAACTATGTATTTGAGGCGTCTTTGTCAACCCATTGGCTATCTAGCTGGTTAGATATGTACCGTTCAACTTTTCTTTTTTCCAGGTTGTTATTTTCAGCTGTTCATAGCCATTATTTTCTGTCCTATAGTATTTATTTCTCAGCTTTAATGGTGTGCTATTTACATCCCTTTCACAGAAAACTTTGTATATTTTATTTTGTTTTTTATTATATAGGAAATAGTCTCTGAGGTTAGCAACTTGGGTGAGGTATGAGGTATAGTCGTTTTAGATCTAACATTTCCATGCTTCCTAGGTTGAATGGTAGTGTGATTCGTTCTGTTGTTCCCTAGATGATGCTTTCGATGTCTCGTCATGTTTCCTCTCATTGTTCAATTTAGTTATTTTAAATCATTATCTGAGCATTTAATGATTCCGAATATTAGGATTGGAATGGCGTATGTATTTATGGCTTTGACTTTATTACCTGTCCCTATGTAGGTTTTCTGCAATAAGGTGGACTCTATTCTGGAATGTCTTTCTCAACTTCAGTTTAATTTTGAGCCCCGGTGGCTCAACGTTTAGAGCGTTCACCTCTGGCGCCTGGTTTCATAGGTACAAATCCTGCTCGTGCCTGTTGGTTTTGTGGTGGATAAACACCGTATGCGTGGGTTTTCTCGGGGCTCTCCAGTTTCCTCCCACCTGATCTAAAGTTGCCTAAAGGCCTTAAAATTAAAATGTCAGTTTGATTTTAGAGTGCTACACGCCACGGAATGGAGAAATCTTAGATATGTGCACTCTTTCGTTAGTGCTTTAATAATTTGATCTTGATATATTAAGAATCTATCTTCTTTTGCTACGGTACTTCTCATTAAGTGGAGCATATAAATTTTTCTATCCTGAAGTTCATTCTGATCAATGCGCTCAATTTTGTGGTGATACTTAGAAGTTTGTTCAACTGTTCGGCGAGCTGTGTTTAGTTTTAGGTTGTACATGTATAAGAAATGTTTAATCGTGGATTTCTCGTTGCTCAGTGTTTTGAGGGTGAAAATGTAGTTGATGCTTTTGAGCAGGAGGGTACATACGAACACTAGCTACAACCATGCGTTTAACACACATAAGCTAATTGGTAAAATGATTCCACAAAATTTATTAAAGAGCCTTTGACTTACCTTATGTAACTCTTTTGCTTATCTTAATGATGGCGTAATAGGACAATCGAATTGATAAAAGATAGGTTGTTTCCAGTTCCCGCTATACTACGGACTAGAATTACTTGGACATAATTACAGGGACCATATATACAATCAGAAGCAGGATCGGAATACATATCACTATTAATTTTCATCTCATCGTAACAAAACAGTCACATTTTTCTCCATTTTGGTTAGATTTTGTACCTGGTGTGACATTATTTCCAAACTGAGATTTAATAAACTCGGTGAACATGTTATCGCACTAAGACGTCTATGTAAAGTGCGGGGACTACTGTAGGGACAGGATAACACAACTTTTCTAAGATAATCAAAGCACTTTCTCGATAGTGCACGTACTGTAACAGAAGTAGCAATGTCATCATTTTCTCAGGTCATACATGCGCCATTAAGAAGCATTTCACGTTGGCTTTTTGAAAACATTTTGTAAAATTTCACAGTAACCTTTTTAAATTTTGATAATTCTTTTTTGAGGTAAGATATTTTGTTTTCAATTTTTTTCTTTATTTTTAAGGCCTTTAGGCAACTTTTGCTCGGGCCGGATCGATGATGGTGGGATGAATTAGTGGAATGAAGAAAGTGGGAGGAAACAGGAGAACCCCGAGAAATCCCACGCACATGGTGTTTGTCCATATGGCATGAGCAGGGATCAATCTCACAACCGCTAGCACCAGAGATGAGCGCTCTACCATTGAGCCACCGCAGCCCCATTTTGTTTTCTAAATGTAGAACTTTTTCCTCTGCATTTGAAAGTTCCGTTTTTAATAAACAATTCTCCGACATCAATCTCTCAAGTTGACCATCACTTACAATTAGATCATTGCTTGTAGCAGCAGCAGAATCGGTTGCACTCATAACCAAAGTTTGAGGTTTTAAGATATCTCAAACAAGTTTCTTCCAATTTCTCTCTTCACATAATCGCTACGTGCTTTGTTTCGATCGTCCGTACGAACAACATTAGACGTATCCGTAAACAATAACAAATTTTAATTGTAATTTTTTCCTGGGTAAACCGAACAGTTCAGCTTTCAAGTCCCGAACGTAATATGATTCATCAAAATGTTAAGAGCAAATATATGACTTATCCGGATTGAAAGTATCAGCTCTCCTACCAGTGGCGCAACCACAAATTTTTGTTTGGGGGGGCAAGTATCTGTATTATTGATGGATATATATATATATATATATATATATATATATATACGCAGATCCAGGATTTGGCTAAAGGGGTGCCATTTTATCTAGTGTAAACTTCGATGAAGTCTCATTTTATCCCGTGTAAATTTGGTAATCAAAGGTGGCGACAGCCCTTTAACCCCCTTGGATCTGCACTTGTAATAAATCACAGCCATATTCAATCCACTAGTGGATGAGGCCTCCCCCAAAGGGAGGAGTTGGTCTACTGCTCCCACGCTGACCAGACGGGTTGGGAGAGAAGAGTCGAAGCTCTCACTGTGATCGCCACTGTCTTTTATTCACAGCAGCTCCCAAATTGTCCTCACGATGCTGGGCGAGGCCCCCGGGATACTCTTACAGGCCTGGATATAAAGCCATAAACCCTCGCGTGACGTAGGCAAGCTGGGCTCATGGTTGCCGCTTTCACTAAAGAAGAAAAAGGGTCTGTGACACTTTTTATTGTAGTGTCAGTTCATTGAGGTTGTGTTATGTTCTGAATTCACGTCATTGCATTAATTTCTTCAGAATCAGTGAGTCATAATGGTACAATTGTTCGAAATAACAGATTTACATTGTTTCTAGGAAAATACTTAACTTTAATAGGTGTTCAAAATTTGAATTCTTAATTAGTCCTTTCAAAGTTTTTGAGCGTAGCATAGTAACACCATTGAGTAAATACGTCCGTATTTACTCAATGGTAACACTCACTATTAAGGATAAATTTGTTCAAGCATCTGTTATTAGAACAATATTCCAACGATATGTATGAGAACTATCAATTGCAAATTAAGTTTTCTTTGAAAGAACAGGTTAATTTATCTTTTCAAGAAGGTCTGAGGTACACACCTAACACATTAGATTGGGTTTGCTCTATTTTTTTAAATAATGCATCAGCATATATGCGTATCAGAAATTCTGCTGATTCAACTTTCCAGCTAATTGATCTTCGAATGTGAAAGAAGACCTTGTCAGACTCTCATATTAAGTTCTTAAGTGAGAAAATTAGCTCGCTTCAAGAACATGAAAAATACGTAAATGTGCGATAGTCTGAAATCAATTATGGAATTCAGAACACTTTGCATTTCGGAATGTGATATGGCCCGATTCACTACCGCACCCTGTATATATAGCCTCCTGCGTAGCCTAGTCGGTAGTTCGCTAGACTTCAGTGCGAGCCGTTCCGGGTTCAATTCCCGGGGGCTTAACATTTCGTTGTTGACCCAGCATCGTGAGGATAATTGGGGAGCTGCTGTGAATAAAAGACAGTAGCGATCACAGTTGAGAGCTTCGGCTCTTCTTTAACAACACGTGATCAGCATGGGAGCAGTAGATCAACTTCTCCTCCCGGGAAAGGTCTCATCCAGTAGTGGATTGAATATGGCTGCGAATTGATTGACACATTGATGTGTCTTACCTGTGGTGATGTACGGCTGTGAAACTTGGACATTGAATGCGCAAACGACTCAAAAATTGAGAGTCACACAAAGAGCAATGGAGAGATGCATGCTAGGAATAACCAGGAGGGACAGGAAGACAAA
>JAGDQP010074200.1:0-10298 GCA_022664845.1 Lepisma saccharinum | reverse complement strand
AAAATTAGTAAAGGAAATGTACTCCGTCTTCAAACTGATTTGCCGAAACACAGTTCCGGTGCGTCCGGCCTACTATAGTTTATTTAGAGTGTGTAATGTTGTTATCTGCTTGTACAAAAAACAGAACAAATAGCTGTTTATTAATTCCGTAGATATATGAGAAACGGGAATATGATTCACTTTCAAATTTTCGACGTGAAACTACAATTTCTTGAAAAACGTATATCAGTAATTATTCTTTTAAATGACAATACATCTTCATAACAATGAAATAACTTCTTGTTTACAACTCTATGAACATTCATATCAACATTATTATGATCCAACAAGAAGATTAGCTTTCAATAAAACCACGCGAGAGTTGTCCGCTCCGCTCTCGCCCTGCTATCACGCGTACGTAAAAGCACTGACTCTAAATAAGATATTCAAAGCGAATTGAATGAGTCCGAAATAAGTCATTAGCAAGGATTTTCCCACAGGTTTCAGGAAAGGCCTTGCCATAAACACATTCCTCCCCCTTTCCACTCTCTTGTCCTCACGTTAAATCTGGCGGTGGTCGGACCGCCCGCTACGCGACAGTAAATTCCCTCCAAACATTTTTTTCCTAAAAGCTGGTCGGAGCCATCTGTGCGACAAAGGTCAAACTATCAGTGGAGATTTTTTAAACAATTTCTCATGAAATTTCATGATTTAATAAAATACACATTAAGGTTCGAGGCAAGATTGTGCTAAGCAGAAGCAATTAATGAGAATCATTATCAAGAAGACTTATTCACAAAGGATGTAAGAAAAAAATGACTGTGATTTTTTTTTTCGTTTAACCACTCGTGACAAGAGGAACAACTCTTTCAAATATTGCTATATTTAGGATCTAATATCTTCTAAAGTTTAGCAAGAGTAAAAAAATGGAGAAAGTCGTAATTAGGTTGATCCTTTGATTAATCCATCCAAAGCTGATTAATATACGGTAATTACTTTAAGAGATATCGTGTTCTGAAAGAACTCCTGTTTCCCTCTCTCTATCCCATCAGTGAAATATGCTCTTAACTAGTGCGTTCTCGTGCTTTACTGCTATTTATTGTTAAAACAGTGATTTTTAACAAGGTGAACAATTTGTTTTTTATTTTTCATGATTTTTTTTCAAATTGATTTCTTTTTACTTTACTGTAATATAATAAATGTTTTTGCTCTCTGATAATACGACTTTACTTGCGTTCCGACCATGTTCTCAGTCCCAAAGGGGACAGATTAATGGGGTTCTACTGTATTTTTATAGTTTCCTCCTTATTTCTCGTTATGATTCCATCAGATCTCTTTAACAGCCACTATTTGTATTTTTGCTATCATGAGCTGTTTAGTTTTTTCAGGCTGTTTCTTTTCTCGATTGTATTTCTCATAAGATATTTGTTGTATCATTGTACATCCTCTCTTATTTTGTTTCGTAAAGCTTTAGTTATTTCTGTATATTCAATTCTCTTTCATTTCTCTTCTTTTCTCAATCAAAAACTTTACTTTCTTCTAAGATTTTGCTGTTTCTTCTTTTGATGCTTGCTATTTCCTTTACTGTCTCTCTTATCACCTCAGTCAGTATTTTTTCTGCCGTTCACACCCTCTTAATCTTCTAACTCTTTCAGCGCGCTGAATCCGTCTGTTTAGTTTTATCTCGAATTTCTATCTGTTTTTCATTAGTTTTCTAAATCTTAAGCTGGCTGTTTTCCTCTAATAATCCTTTTCCTTTCAAGTCTTGTATTAATTTCAACTGATAGATTATCATCCTATGATCACTCAAGATTTTGAAAATGTCAGAACAAACACGTCTTGAACGATTTCCCTATTATTCGATAGAAGGTAATCTTTTTCGCTATTGGATCTTTCCATGTCATCTTCCTTCGAGACTTCTTGTTGTAAAATATATTTGAAATTAATAATAGTGTGTTTGGCTTCTGAATATTTAATTGGCCTCTCTCCTTTCTCATTTTTTTTGCTAAATCCAAAGTTTCACACTTTCGTGTTACTGCTCCGCTTAGTTCCTAATATTGCATTAAAGTCTCCCATTACTATTTTATAATGCGATTTACTATATCAAAAAACATCTGTAACTCCTCGTATGTATCCTCCGGATATGACATACTTTCCCTCTTTCTCCTATACGTACACGCTAGAGAAAGTTTAGCTTGTAAAAGTCACTAAATGTGTCAAGAATCCAATGGAATAATTTTTTAACGGTACCAGAAATAAATTCAAGCCCTTTTGAAGAATCCTAAAATAGTTGTTAGTGTCTTTTACACAAATGAAAGCATATCTACATATGTAGTTTCATATCAGTACGGTGTGCCACATAATAGTATAAAGACAGTATATAAGAAATACCCTAAGAAAAACCTTTGACATCTTACACAGGTTCGAACTTACTTTTAAAGAAAATATAATTTCTGGGAAAACATTTATTTTAAAATTAGATTACGTTTTGCAATGCTGTTCTTTCAATACAATTATAGGTAACACTGTAAACTCTTCGTATAGTTTGTGGAAATCAAGAAATTTACGAGTACTTTCAGAAAGTATGGGAAGTTTTTCCATGAAGGAACAAGTTTTCAGCATATGAAGAAACATATCTGGTTATCAGTTTTGTATCATGTTTTGCGCTGCTGAAGGTAGTATTCGTATTTTTGAGTAGCTCTAGAATTATGAAGTGAATAAGCTATAGAAAATCTTGCATTTGTTTGACCTATATTGATAAATGTTTCATTTTATTTCATTTTAGGTATTCGAAGATGTAAAAGCATTGTTCCAAGGGGCTCACTTATAATAGTGATTGAATTTGTTGTTGAGTGCTTGACGCCATAAATACGTTCTAATTTATTTTTAAAAAAATACATGATATGTATTTGATTAGAGAGTATTGAGTTGTCTTTTTTATATTTTACTAAATTACAATGTTTAAAGGAAAGAATTTTGTGAAAAAGTATTTTCAAATTTATTTATTTGAGTGATACAAGTAATCTAGTTACAAGTGCCATTGTTGTTTGTTTTAAGTTTTCCCGTAGGAAATGAGCTAATGTATTTAATAAATTCAATTTTATGTTTTAAAAGTGATTTACATTTATCATCAATTAAACTGTGATACATTCCTTCCAGCATTTCGTTACATGATTTCATGTAGATTGAGTTCAAATGTGGAACTTCGAATAATTTATTTAGAATTTTAATTAGTATATATTATGTCGTTAACTCGACGCGAGCAAGCATGTTTTTATGTGGTTTATGGTTACAGTATCTGGAAAGAAAAGATGTATTTCTTATTTGCGCACTACTGCATACTGTTCAGTTCGTACATTTTCCGAAATAAGAAGAGAGATCCAGCGTATATAGAAGTGTTGTTTAAAATGAATTGACAACATTGCCACAATGAAGGAGATACTTTAAGTTAAATTTGGAATATGAATATGTTATAAACTTATGTTTGAAAGTAAAAATGTTAAAAGAGATGTAAGCTTATCTGTAATACGTCGAAATTTGTTTCAGATTTTGGAATTTACTCATTAAATTATCAAATACTTTTTGCATTTCGTGATTGTTGATTTTATTTGCGTCTGGTTTAATATGTGAAACGAATATTAAAAACATGCTTACAGAAAAATGTACCTGAAATTTAAATATTAAAGGTTTGTTTCGTTAGAATGACTCTTTATTGAAAATTCTTACATAAAGCACCAAAACTAACAAATGAAACATTACGATGGTGATTATACCTTCCATCAATGAAACTGATATGAGCAGAAACAACATATTAATTACTATTGTAGCATTAAGTAATTCCGCACTCATTCAAATCGAAACTATATGTAATGGATTAATATAACATGTTTCAAGCTGTTTTTAGAAAATGCCACTAAAAATGCATAAATCCGGACTAGCCTGATCCTGATCTTCGCCATGTTTCAAAAGAAGATGGTAATGTTGCCAAGTCTTTGGTCGTGAAAATGTTATCACACAGGAACTGTGCAACAATATCGTCTGGTTCTTTTAACATAGCAATAACCTGATTGATTTAATTAAGCAACTTACTTTGAAGTTTTATGAAAGTGACCACAACTACCAAGTTAGTGGAACTATGTTCAGATCTTGCCTATCAGTTGTTCACAAATTACCTAATAAATGAGTCTTACGGGACCATTATTTCGATATAGTCTCAGATGGTCATCCATTGCAGGAAACTTGTATTGCCGAAAATCATACACCACTCCATGTTACATGAAATTTCATGTGCCAAATGGAAGATGTCAGAAAATGAGAGACATTAGCGTTGCTCCATGTACCCCACATTATGACTGGTATATCAATTTGGTCATTGTACGCATACTTTAAAACTAAGCGTTATATAGAAATGGGTATGACGTGGGAGTTAGGACTAGGGTATCGCGCATTCAAATCCACTCTCAGCCGCTGAAAACTTTTGACATTTGTAACAACGGCCAGTTTGATACATACAACCTTCGTAACTTCACGTAAACTGACCACGGAAAATTAGTTGCAGGACTTGTCGAAGAATAACTGTAGTAGTATTTTGTAAAGTTACCCCCTATTACATGGCAAGTTTGTTGTACGTTTCCCAAGTGGTAACTAGGAACTTTCACATTTGCATGTAAATTTCGATTTAGACTTTTTCGTTTGCTATCGTAGGTGTTTTGAAAGTAATGCAACTGGGCAAATAACAGACAAGTTTTCGGAAAATTTGCTTTGCACTCGACATTGTTTGCATCCATATATATGTTTAGTTGCAAGTTGTTTTATTTTCTCGTGTGCTAGGACGTAGATACTGTAACTACAATTATCCCCGCTGCAATAAAAGCGGAATAACGTAATGTTCTGTTCATAAAGGTTTTTGTTTCCTTTTGTATCACTGTTACTTTCGTTGTTTTGTTTCGATTGCGCAGTGAAGTTAGTGATTTCCGGTAAATATAAATGTATATTATCAGTTTCATTTTATATCATTCATGAGTTCTGCCCGTGTCTTCGTTTAGGGCATCGTGCCATTGGCTAGCATAGGACAATAGCCCCATTTTGGTAGAAATAAGTGATTGCCATCGTAGTCCTGGGTTTACGACGTCGGAGTTCTGACTAGGGGATCCCGTATTCAAATCACCTCCAAGACCTGAAAATTCTCTCTTGCAAAAGAGTCTGGGGTGACTGAATATTCCAAATTACAAAATATCGCTACCAGAACTTTTCCAAGCATAGATACTTTACGTAGTATTACATGGCAAGTTTGTTAAAAACATTTCCCAAGCGTAACTAGGAACTTTGGTGAAAACTTAAGAGGACTCCTCGATATGAGCGACACAATGCAAAATAGTCATTTTTCAACTACGGCAACTTCATTACGACTTACAATATCTATTTGCAATTTTCAGGAAATGTCTTGAGTTACATGTTTATTTACAATATGAATTGAAAATATTAAAATTCGATCATGATTGCGAATTATGGAGGTTTAAATTTGCATAATTTAGTCCGAACTTTTAGAGAGAATTTTAGACAAACTATTTATTAACCAAACAAAATAAATTCATACGTTAATAAAGCAATATTTATTCTTTATGAAGACACTATTACTTTTGTTGTAGTGATTTTATATTCTAAGTACTCAACGATTAAACATAACACTAAAATTCGCACTCGATATTTTTCTCCAACTTTGCGTTTCGAACATCTGCAATGATTGATGAGTATGAGGGAAGAAAAACTTCTCTCTTCTTCAGTTGATTTACAACCCTAGCATAAGGCAAAGAAAACTTGCTTCTTCGTCCCCTTCTCATGACCTTCCGAAGGGATTTTACCCTGCTACTTCCTCTCTGCTTTTATCTTCAATTTTAGTTCATCTCCAAGTTTTTCTTGTTGCGTGTGTTTTGTGAGAAAGAAATGGGAACTAAAAAGAGCATATCTGTATTTAAAAAGTAGTACTTTTTTCTGCAGCAGTAAGCAGCTTGAAATTATTTAGTTACAGGCTAATAAACCTACCTACTGACATCGGTACGGTATCTATGTATATATATTAACGCTAGCGGCCATATATATATATATATATATCCATCCTTATACTGACTGAGTAGAAGATGACCAAGTTTCTCGGACTTTTAAACCGGTTCTATGGCGTATAGAAATAGATATAGCAGGCTGTGGTGGATGCAGAGAGGTGCTAGGGAGGTGGAGTATATGCTCCTGAACTATGGACGCCGTATATGTAATATTGGAGAAGATACGTAGTAATTAATGAATTTTTTTTTTAATTTATCGATTGCCATTTTATTTGTTGTTCGACCCTTACAGTCGACTGCCCGGCCGTGAAACTCGGTATCACAGAAAACTGTGGAACATATGGTAATAGAATATATTTTATTAATATGATAATTTTTATTAAGAAATATTGTGAAATTCATCATTATTTGTTGACGGCCCTCAACAAGGATAGGACCTGGTCTGCACCCGTGAAACTCGGTATTGCGGAAAGTGTGGAACATATGGTAATAGAATAGATTTTATTAATATAACTTTTATTAAGAAATATTGTAGAATTCATCGCTTAAGATGTGTAGTGCTTGAAGAATGGACACACACTGGAGAATGTTTGTGTTATACTAACAGTCCTTAGCAAAGGAATCTTTCTGTGACGGACTGGCCAATAGAATTCTCGTACTGTTATACCGAAGAAATTTCTGGAAAGATTCCGCTATTTCTAGTGAAGCGGTTTCGACTGATGTTTAATAAATAAATTGGCGACAGAAAGCCTGATCCTCTTGAAGTCTCATCTTGACGAGGTTTGTGTTTGAAAAAAGATTTTATCACAGTTAAGTATTTACTGGCTGTCAGTTTAAGATGTATTACTGACGAAAGCGACATGTTATTAGGAAAAGCTTATTTCAAAATGCTCGTCTGTCTGTCTGTATGGAGATATTTTGGAAAATGCTTTTAAGTTTACAAGGGAACGTAAGATTTATGATTCTCTCAGGCGTCTTAGAGACTGAGAGAAGAGAAGCTTTTACCGTTTGACCATATTACGGGATTTGAAATAAATGCTTGTTCGGAAAACTTTTTTCGGAAAAGATCTGATGAAAGATTTAGTCTTTGAGTATTTCCTAATTGCTTTTAACGGGGAGTTGAAATGTAGTTGCATCTTTTTGAACTTATCACATGAGAAGATAATGTCTTAAATATTTATGATCGCTAGGAGACAAAGTATACTTAGCGAAAACTTTATATATATAAGTATACTTATATTTTGCAGTCTTTTACTAAAGTGTTAGAGTGAAATTCATTACTGTACTAATAAGCATATGTTATAAGATTTGATTTTATTCATGGTAAATACTGAATCTTCTCCAAACCTATTTGCTTTTCCGCTAAAGTTGAAAATAGTTAAAATACACGATTTTAGAAAATAAAATTGGCAATAAGTGAACAGCTACTCCAGAAAACAGCTTACACCATCTGAATTACTTGTCCAAATAAAAAATAGTTTACAAACTCCTAATCTTGAGATTAATATTAATGAAGTTAAAATTGAAAATATACAGTACAGTTATTTTCCTAATAATACTTTACGATGGCGAAAGCGGGAGTACGAGCTTAACAAATGAACATAAATTATGAATGTTTGAAAATAAGATTCTGAGAAAGATATATGGTCGGAAATTGAATAAGATTACCAGAGAATGGAGGACACTATACAATGAAGAATTCTCCTCATAGTATGACTCACCGAATCTTGTAAGAATAATGAAATTAGGACAACTAAGATCGACAGGCCATGTAGCTCGATTGGGAGAAAAAATGAAGACTATATTCCATTATGGTTGGAAAAGCAGATGCGAAGAGACCGTTGGGAAGACGGAGACAATCTTAACAGGAGAATGTTAGAAAAGGTCCTTGAGAAATAGATGTTTGTGGTGAAATCTAGTTTCATCTTACTGAGGATACAACCTGAAGGGATTCCTTTGTTACTGCCACAATGAACTTGTGAGATATATAATCCAAGGAATAGCTAAGTAAGTAAGTTATTTTAATGCATTTCACTATATGGTCGTCATCAGAGAATGCCCAAAACTGTTTTTTTTTCTTCTCATACGTGAGGAATATCACATGCTACATTCACATGTTGGCTATTTTATTCCCAAAGATGATCAAGCCTTTTTGTTTGACTAACATGTGAAACAAAACCAAATGCGTATATTCCTTTTTTTTCCACTTTTATTTTGATTTGAAGTAAAATTTTGCCCAATATATTTCCGTGGAGAGATTCAATTTATGCTCTTATATATCATAACAGATTGAACCTTATTTTGCAGTGTGTTATTAACTAGAGTAAACGGGAGGCGCAAGTATTATATCCACGTCCTCGAGTCTCATCGAATCGAATTGATTTATGTCCTTTAGGAAACTTTGGCTTAGATCAATACACCGATTACATCTTAGAGCCAGAGCTGAAACGGGTCATTTTGGATTTGCTCTGAACCCTATGATCCGGAGACCAAAGCAGAGTTTTTTTTCTAGTGTTTGAACGGTGTTTTTTTGTTAGGGGTGACCAGGACCCTTACAGCATGAAAAATAAGGCATTGATAATTCCTGGTTTATTATATTTCCCACATTAGGCCATGTTTCGTGGCCAGGTCACCCTAGGTTTAGATTTGGCCTTGTCATCCAAAAGTGGTTGATGCCTGGAGATTTGAACAGAATCTGCTCGCCAGTCTGCATAATAAACAGTTGGAAAAGAGTAATTGACGGTTTATTTATCAAGATAATTTATATTCTGAAAATATAGGCCCTATGTGTGAATTTACTACATATAATACGGGACATCCCGTATTGTACGGGAGAGGTAGCAAGCTTAGTTATATTACACTTGAAATCGAACACAGCTAAAAGAAACTATGGTGGCTAAACCTTTCGTCTTTACAGAAATTAGTTTATCCCAAGAACATCATGAATTATTCTTCTCACGCATAGTAATGAAGAAGTTGCGTTGTATACTAGTTTAGTTAAACCACAGAATTTTTGTGCGACAATGTTAGAATAATGTAGGCGGTTAGTACTAAACTAAGAAATGGTTAGTACTAAACCAATGCTAAATGATAGTGTAGAAGCAAATGCAATACTTATTGAATATGACGAAAGTAGAAATAAAGTGTATATATCTCATAAACGAATTCCAAATCGTCAATATCTTTTCGCTATGACTCCAGGTTTCCAAAACATAGGATTCAGCAATGATTCTAAAGTGAATATCCGTATAGTCCATTTTTATCCCATAAATCCAAAGAAAAAGTTTATAAATATTCCTGTACCTTTCCACACACACATCCTAATTATCATATTCCTTCAGAAATTAATGTTTGTATCGATATTGTAAAAGATCAACTTGTTTGTGGAAAACTAAGTCGAAAAATTGAAATTCAACAATATCATTACGGGAAAATTAAACATTTTTTATTCGATCGTCCTCAATATGTTAGAGCTGAAAGAAAATATTTTGATACTCTGCATATAGACTTAAAAGATGTACACGGTAAAAAGTTGCGATTGCAATTTGGAACGTCAAACGTGACACTACATTTTAAAAGAAAATGATTTCCGAAAGCAGCGACGAAAGTTTCTATATTACTCTTTCTTCTAATGGGAGTATCCAAACTTATTCTAATAATAGTCCTACACATTTTTTGAATATTCCTAATAATCGAATACATTTAAACGAATCATGGATGGTAGGATTAAGTGATAATCATATTCTCTTAACATTTGATAAAGTTTACTGGTCAAAATATTTTATGGTATGATAATGTAAAACAAAATAACACAGGGTGATAAGGCAGTACGTATCATAGGTGTATATTTGGACCCGACCTCGCTCAACCTCGACTTCGCGATCTCACTTCGACCTCGCTCACCCTCGACCTAACTATAGCGCTTACCTCTGGTGCTGGGGATCGTTGTTTCGATTTCGGCTCATGCCATGTCTTCTTTGTGAGTGACAAATCACGTCTTGGTGGGTTTTCTCGGGGTGCTCCCATTTCTTCCCACTTTATTTAATCCATCAATTCATCCCATCATCATCCATCCGTCCTAATCCAAAGCTGCGTAAAAGCCTTACAAATTCAATTCAGCAAACAAATATTCGGTCAATTTCAAAATAAATAAATTCTTAATTAAAATGAGTACTTTAGTCAGACAAGGGCTACAGCGAATTATCTCGGAATACGTAGTTGTTCATTTTAAAATGAAGTTACGTATCTTGAAAAATGATT
>JAGDQP010074199.1:0-10298 GCA_022664845.1 Lepisma saccharinum | reverse complement strand
GATGATTATCTCCTGTTCAATTTCCCATCTATTCTTTCCTTGCACAGAAAATAAGCGGTATGGAGGGGGAGGAGAGTTGCATAAATATGACATTTCGCTGCTCTATTATGTTTCAACACAAAAGTGCCTGAGGCTGTATACGCTCCCTGTCCAACAGAAGCCACATCTGTTGTAATTATTATTCAATCGTTGGCCTTTTTTTGTTCACTGAACAACAACAATTTGTCATTTCTGTGTTATGATTTTCGTTTTGAATGTGTTTGTTTTGGAATCGCAGTAAATTGAGAATTTTAACTGGAAAAGTCTGAAAGTGTCAGAATATGGAGAACCCGATTTCCCAATGTTATGTAAATATTTTCATATTTATTCTCTAAATCACTTCATTTTAAGGTTAATGTAAAGCAACGATCTCCAACAAAAGATGGCAGCACCGTATATGTCTAATGTATTTTTATCGTTGCAGGAAATGTCAATGCTGCTCCTACAAATTCAAGCCTAGAGAGTTCTAACTTTCAGGGAAGAAAGTTCACAACGAATTCTAGAGTTCGATCAATGCCGGTTTTTTATTTTCATATTCCTTAATTGTTTAAAGAGCTTCGTTGTCGTAGGTTTTGCTATTCACAACAACAATCAAGCGATTTCAACAATGAAGAAAAACGAAAATAAACATTCGGCACGGATACAACTCTTAAAATGGTTGTGAACTTTCTCTCTGACATGTGAATACAGGAAAAAAAAGATTCTCATAAAAGATTTTTAAGAAAGTGAAGTTTTCTTTCATCAGAGGAATCTTGGAGCCTTAAATTATAAACAGAACTTTCTTCCCTGACAGTTAGAATTCTCTAGGCTTAAATTTGTAGGAGCAGCACTGAAATTTCGTGCAACGATAAAAATTTATTAGACATTTACCGAGATAGTGCTGCCACCGTTGCTTGTTGGAGGTCGTTGCTTTACAACCTTACGATCCTTCGATATCTTATCATCCCGTTTACTCCGTTCGTCCGTTTGTGCCTCCGAAAATAAAGCACACGAACCACAACGTATAGTGAGCTGGTCACAGTGTCCTTAGAAAGGTCATGTCTAGACTAGCTCAGAGCTGTTTTGATTGTTACAGTGGATTAATGTTGCCAAGCCATTTTTTAAAACAATCAATTTTTCTAGTTGTTTCAATTCTGTTAGATCTATCTGCACCAAAATTAGCATAAATATTTTTTTTTTAATATTCTGGGTGTTATCGTACCAAACACCCAGTTAACAGTGTTTCCAACCTATGTCCTATAGAACTCATTTTTTCAAATTGCTTTTATTACATTAGATATATCATACTAAACTTAAAATAATCATTATTCGACACAACATACTTTGAATATTCTAGTCTTCAAGAACGCCAGTTTTCAGTGTTGCCAAGCTAATTCAAAAATTTATTTGTTTGAAATTGGTTCCATAGTAGAAAGTGTGTTTGCCCATTCGAGTGCTATCTTCGTTAAATATTCTGTTACGTTGGATAATTGTAAATTATCCTAAGCCTTACGCAAAGCGCACTTCAGTTGTTTCATGTTGGTTCATAAGCTTTTAGGATACTGGTTTACAATATAAGGTTGTAATATATACAATCATAATCAAAAGTTCTTTGCTGTTGGTAAAACTTCTTTTTCAGGACAACTTTGAAAAGGAGAGGCAGATTTGGATACGGTTTTCTGCAACTTAAAGACATTATTATTTTCTGTAAGTTACAGGAAAACTGTACTCGAATCGGTGTCTCCGTTCGAAAGTTAATAGAAACAGAGATTTTACCAACACGAAAAGACTTTCGATCCTGACTGCACAAGTATTTCCTAGCAGAGCTGAAACGGGTCAGTTGGATCATTTGGGTCACGTTCTACACCGGGTTAACGGGTCCAGACTTCAGACCCGATTTAGAATCAGTTCTACGATCGACCGCTAAACTTCTAGTCAGCGTCAAGTTGAGGCCAACTCTAATTGTGCAGACTCTTATTGGCCAAAATCAGTCTTGGCCTCAACGTAGCGCCGACTAGAAGTTTAACGGTCGATTGTAGAACTGACCCTTAGACCCGGTAACCCGGACAACAAAACAGAGTTTTTAGTTACTTCCTTACGTTTGGAATAGTGTTTCTGTCAGAGGTGACCAAAGCCCGGAGACGTTAACCTCCGAAGCACGAAAAATACGACGCCGAAATTCGAAGTTGTTTCCCAGACCGAGTCCATCAGGTCATTCGGGTCAAGTTTCGGACCAGTTCTTTTATGTTCGGGTCAGGCCGGGTTACCAAAAGTGACCCGGTTTCAGCTCTGTTTCCTAGTTTATTTATGATTCCACCAAAAACGTGAATTGAAAAGAAATTTTTAAATTAAAACTCTAATTCATAGTTAACTTTATGTACACTTTAGTTATGTAAGTTAACTTTATGTATTCATAATTGATTTTATGTACACTTTTTTTTTAATGTTTTATATATTTTTTCCTTACACAGAGGGATTGAGGATCAGAACTGTAGAAACAGAATTATTCACCACCGGAAAAATCTTCCGAGCACGATGGTAATGCCAGGTGTAAGGATCTCCGTAATACAGTTCATTAATGTTACTACATATATTGTATGTAATATAAGTAAAAGTGCCAGTCTGAACAAATTATCACTTATCAATACCTGGTTGGAATGTGTCCATGATGCCACGGAAACTGTTAAAGTCTAATGGCTGATACGATTGTGACGTTGTGTGCACTGTATTGTCTCTTTAAATAATAAGGAAAAAAATGAGATATCAAAGCTGATATACGTAACTTGTGTTGTAAAATAAAGAGATATTGGGAAATCATTCCGTCGTCTTATTTTAAAATATGCTGACTACTTTAGTCCTATATGGTGTGTGTGTGTGTGTGTGTGTGTGTGTGTGTGTGTGAGAGAGAGAGAGAGAGAGAGAGAGAGAGAGAGAGAGTTTAGTAGCTTAGTGGATCGAAATGTGGTGTATCTATTGGAGTGGGCTCAAGTCCAAACTTAGAGGAAGGACAGCGAATGGTGAACACGTAAGCAGCAATGCCAATTTAGCGCTTTTGTCCCTAGATCTATCGCCTTTTGAAGACTTTTAGGGACACATTTTTTTTTATTTATCGCCTAGCGCCAAGTATAGTGCCTTTTGAACCTAGCTAAAATTTAATCTTATTTCTGAATATTCTTCATTTTTTTTTCTGAATATAGAAAGACTCGTTTTGCTTTGTTTGTATTGAAAAAAAATACTAAACCTATTTTTAAAAAAAACTGTTGCCAAGCTCTTTTGCCTTCTTGAAACAGCAACTGAGGTTACTGTTACGGTACATTGCTCCCTCCCCACCCTCCAGTAATTTGTCCTTCCCTCTGCATTTAGCGACCTCGTCTCGTTTCAGCGTATCAGCGATGAAGATACTGCGAAAAGAAAAGGAAAGGAGGATCAAACTTAAAGAGACAGAAATTCCGAGATCAGGAAATGTTAACATATGGGAAACATTAGAGTGACAATGCAACCAATTGTGGGAGGTACACGGCGAATCTCTTCCCTGTTTCTTAACCGCATATAAAATTGATCACTATGTCTCCTCCTCACTGTATTCTTAACAGAGATAGTACAAAGAAGAGCAATAGTCACTCGGAAGTGACGAGTTTGAGAGATACAGTGGCGGTAAGTTTCACATTTCAAGAAAGGAGAACTCGTCTGGGATAATAAAACCATAAAACAAGTTTTCTTTGGCTCATGTCAATTTATGTTTCCTTCTTTTCTTCCTTTCTTTTTTTCAGCTGAAGGTCTAGAGACACTTTCCCTATGTTTGTCTCCCTCTCATTTGGTTCCAACAAAACGTTGACAATATTCAAATCAAATAATTGAAAATCATTTTAATATTTTGAAGTTATTTTTAAACATTTGCGAAGAATAATTAAATCTTCATTGAATAAAAAGGCACTCTAGCTTCAAATAAACCATAGGACTATTGTTCTTCATTTCATTTTATTATATTTTAATGGTCAATATTGTTTAGCTCCTTCTAGCGCTTTTTACTACAATCTAGCGACATTTTATATCTACGAATTGGCAACGCTGCACCTAAGATTCTAACAGGACTACACAAGAACCATTTCACCAATTTTAGAAAACAATATAGCAGCAATAAACTTTAGACTCTGCTTAATAATGTGATTATTAACATCTGGAAATTGTTCCAAAACTGTCAAAAGTTGAGTTTTTTTTTTTTAAAGCTATACTGTTCGTGATTGCCTTACCAGGTCAGACAATGGGGAACAGACATTTTATAAATATTTCCCAATGGGTATTGTGAAGATATGTTATATTCAAACACAAGTTTATTTGACACTTGAATACATTAAAATTTCACAAAATTAAGGCTTATGAGTTCTTTCCTATTTTTCAGTAATGAATGTTCGACTATTGCAATAATCACACAAAGGTATGGACGTTTCTTTCCCCATCCACTACATTCTGCATGTTTACAGTTTGAACAATTGTCACCTCCATGCTTATATCACAACGCTCAACTGTGCCCAAATTCACTGCACACACTACAGGAAGACGTGTTCCCCATTGTCCACCTGGGACGCCATTACAGAATCAAGTCATTAAACTTACTCATAAACGTGGAGCAAACACTGCAATAATAAAGATTTATGTATAAAGGATTACTCTTTACATCTATCAAGTTCATATGGCTCTAGAACATATCTGCTTAACTTAAGATTAAATGATGCAATTTTATAAGGAAATTTGTAGGGAATATTCCTGAACGTGGCAGCACCGATTCTAACTCTGACGTAGCGCAGGAAATTTTAACGGGGTGTTCGTCAATTGTCAACTTTCCCCTATTTATTTTTAAAACGCAAACACTGAGGTAGGTAGCAGTTATTTCTAGTTATACATGATGTCATAGTTTCCATTGGAGTTTTCTAACTCAACAAAGATGCAACCAAAACAGATATAACAAAAAAAATACAACATACAATTAGATGCGTAAACTCACCAAGGTTACTGCGGATCGAAAACAGCGCGTAGTTGCATGTTTTCTCCACTAGGGGCAGTAGAGTAGCAATTATGGCGTGCGCAAGTGAAAGGAAAGAACTTTTGTGTTGGAATTCGCAAATGAATTCAGAGAAGCACCTGCAGACAAGTGGCTGGTAGAAAAAGAAACTCTCACAGACCGATTGTCTGATAAGCCCTGGTAATATCTTAAATCTATGGATGAACCGGTCGCCTCAGAAAAATCATAATCAGTACTTAAACTGGACTACTCGATTTCATTGCGTTTTTTTTCTCTCTCTCTCTCTTAAACGTAATTGTTGCTGTTTGCATCGCGTATAATGAAGAAGAAGAAAAAACAGGTTAACAATAAATAATCCGGCAATCAAAATATCCGGTTCCATCAGTTTTTCGACATGAATGTCGGAGGGTCTTTTTAAATTGACCGCGTTGGCGCGCCATTGTTTTCTGGGGACACCGTTTATCTTTTGACGGCGTTGTGATCTAGAATCAGATGTTTGGTCATGCTTACTGCCGTCTGCACACAGTAGGGTTTACCTGGTACGTACGGTCCTTTCTTTACCGCTGAATAGCAGTGCATTATTCGGATTATTTTTTAACATTTTGTCGTTGTTCCTGGCTCTTTTTGCTTATTAGCATTAAAAATCTTTTAAAATGAATGCCAATGAAATTTCAAAATTAATTAACTAGTGAAAAAATTAAAAAAAAAAAATAGAAAAAAATGATCTTCATAAATTCCCAAAGAACCAAATTTGCTTTTCATTAGTGTTTAATTTTCTTTTTTTTAAGCCCTGTACAGGTATAATCCTTTTCTGTTAAATATATACAGCATGTAGAACCATCAAAAATCCGGATTTTGTTTAATCCGGCAGTCCCCAGGTCCCGAAATTGCTGGATTTTTTATTTTCAATCTGTATATCCAACTTGTCTTTTCTAACCTATTTCCATGAAGTGTATAAAATTTTGAAAATTGTGAAAAATGTTGAAAAAAGCAAAATGAAGTAACAGGGAACAAATAAAAATACAAACAAAAGAAGTAAAGCTATTTGTAAACAGAAAAAGAAAACAAGATAAAATTTTACCCGCCGAAAATCGAACCCCGGCCGGCAATTCAAACTCGAAAATTTATCTAGGCCGAGAGTTACCGGGAAGTTGTTTGGCACCATAGGTGTACATTTGGACCCGACCTCGCTCAATCTCGACTTCGCAACGGGACTTCGACTTCGCAATCGGACTTCGACCTCAACCTTAACTTCACGATCGAATTTCAACCTCGACCTCCCCATCGAGCTTCAACCTCGACCTCGCGCCGAGACTTCGACCTCCCTCAACCTCGACCTCGCGATCGAATTTGAACCTCGACCTCACGATTTGCGCGAAATTGAACAATGAAACGAACACCTACTATGTAAGTGGAAGCATCCTTTTACTGAACAGGAATGAACGGAGACACTGTTG
Organism: Lepisma saccharinum; assembly: GCA_022664845.1. Classification (NCBI taxonomy): domain Eukaryota; kingdom Metazoa; phylum Arthropoda; class Insecta; order Zygentoma; family Lepismatidae; genus Lepisma; species Lepisma saccharinum. Next base: position 3,803 of record JAGDQP010074199.1, on the reverse strand, counting down.
GATAAAACTCAAAACCTGAGAAGGTGAAAAATGAAGTTATTATATTAGTTAGAACATTGTGGCTGCAATTGTAAGTACGAGAAATCGTTTAGTGTAAACACATTATACTTGTACTCAAACTGATAGCACAGTATCATGTGACGTCTAGGCACGATGTTTAAAGAAAACATAATACCAACTAGATTCAGTATTTTTCAACCGGAAATCAAACCCGCGACTCCCTAATTACAAGACGGACAAAGTACGCAAGGCTTTTTCGTACCACTTTATTTGCCCATCCCCAGATGTGCAAGGCAATTGACTGTGGAGCGTGGTTGATGGGGGTGGACGAGAAAAACGGTTGATCACCACAGAAACCCCGAGATTAAGTAATTCGTCACGATTCGTGGCTCCCTTGTTGCAGGATTTCTGTGGACGCAGCTGCTGGGCTAAGTGACCCCCTGCTCCCGAAAATGGAGTTTTGATTACGTCTATTCACACTTTTGCTAGTTCTTTCCCCGATAAAAAGCGGATTACAGAAGAAAATGTAATAATTTACAATATGCATTTCTCTCATAGAAACTCACAGCGTAGAGACATATCCATTGCACACTTCATGCCCTTAATACGAACTTGAGGTCTTTTCATGACACTTACTCGGTCTATACTAAGTGTAGTAAAAAAATTATTCAATATTTAAATATTTTTTAAGAATATTCGACACACGAAATCAAAAGAGCGGAATTTTTCACACGTCTTCCGATAAGAAACTGTTTTTCATAAAAAATTAGTGAATTTCCTTGGAAAAGATTGTTTTTTAACTTGTTCTAACGAAACACACTCGTTTTGAATAGAAAGTGTGATCTTTTGAGATGGGATTCCAAATAGTTTACGGATGACATTTATTCTTCAAACTTGAAAGGGCGATTTCTCACCTTTTAAGAGTAGTTCACAATGTGCCATGGGTAGTAGTCAAGTGTGTCGTCCGCCATTTGTTACCACGATTGTTATTGAAAGACCAAGCCCTACTGTGAAGTTAATCGCATTTAGTTAAAAATGATAACAGAAGACCTGATAACTTTTCTCAATGAGAAAAATATACCAGAAGACGTGCAATGGTAAGATATGACCGCCCCACTGGTTTGGTGGTTACCGTCGCTGACTGTTAAACATGATGTCTCGGGTTCGATTCCTGGTTTTGCCAAGGGATTTTTTTTTCAAAGCGGGAGTCTGGAACGGTACCCTCATCCAGTAGTGGATTGAATATGTCTGTAAATTATACATATGTATAAAGGAAATCTTTGAACGTTGGTCTCAAATACCTGACGAGTCGAAAGAGATCCTTTCGGAGGCGTTCTGCCGCAGTTGTCCGGCTAGCATAGGGGATAGAACATTGGATCGCTGACCGGAACCTACTAGGTTCATCGGATAACAGAATTTGAATATATTTATGGCCGAGATGGTGTAGGGAAAAGGATGTTGGAAGGGGTCGTGGAGGGTCTAAGTTTAAGGTACAACCCTGGCATTTACTTGGTGTGACAGGAAAGATCCTGTATAAACGTTACTTAGGATTGTCGGCCGCTGCTTTCGATCCCAGGATATCCCAAATCCGAAGTCAACACTCTATATCGGTCTTCTATACTTACAATTATCATATGAATTTAAAATTCACAAAAAGTCTATATTTAAAACAAGTTAGCATCTCTTTGTGTCCTATCTTATTCTGTGTCTTCCCTACAATAACAAATTACAGCGAGAGGGTGACGGCGGGTGAGGGTGACTAACAGTAAATTAACTACGAGGGAATACCTAACAAATTTGTCTTTTTTTTAAGTTTTGAAAAGAGACCAAAGAACATTGACATCAGCACATAAAAGCATGTTCTTTGATCCAGGCTTCGTTTCTAATAATCTAGTCTATGGTGGTAAGAGGGGTGTTATTCGGTCGCCTCTTCGCTCCCTTGGGGTGCATCTCACCCCGATACAAGCTGCGAAAATTCTCCATGGTCCGGTTGACTTGCTTCCATAACTAATTGTTCGGTTTCAGACGAGTTGCAAACAACGATTGCTTCCCTCCATGCACTTGGGTTTGTTTCCTACTCTTCCAACCCCCCAACTCTCCTGAACAGTCCTCTATCTCCTGTCAATGACAGATATGAAAGACAGTGGAGAAAATAAAAGGATGAGATAACGGGTGTTCATTTTGCTTGTGCCAAAGCTACTGGCGAATTTCTGTACGCCTGGTCAGATCAAGATGCTGGGAAGCGGGAAAACGGGTTGTTAAACAAGCAAAATAGGAAATATGTGATAGTTATCATGCCCAAGTTTTTAAATAGTACTTTCTTGGCCGAAGCATTCCTCTACTACAATAATGCAAATGGGGGATGACTTGCATCGCAACCAAAGGGTAGTGTTACCACCAGACGAGACAGAGAAATGGCTATAGAAAACGAGACGAGACAGAGCTCTCGTAGTGTAAAGTATACATTCCGAGACGAGATACAATCTGCACAAGACAGCCTAAATCTCGTATCGTGGGCAACATTATCAAAGGGGTAAGTGGAATTATTGGGAACATTGAATTATACCGACCCGCTGTAGCGCAGTGGTCCAATCGCAGCGGCCGACAATCCTGAGTGAGGCTTTTTCAGGGTCTTTCCTCAGTCACACCAGACAAATGTCGGGATGACACCTTGAACATAGGCCCTGACCGACACCTTCTCGAATCGTTTTCCTCCCCTCCTATCCCAGCCTGAGCCTTAGATGTCTAAAGGCCATAAATACAATTCAATTGGCCATACATTATGAGCGCAAGGGTGCTCCGAATATTTTGATAGATTTTTCTAGGAAGCATAGAAGACTCTTCTTTTGTCAGTAAAACTGTTGTTTTAACAAATTAGGTAAAAATTTTGGGCTTAAATGTGCAAAAAGTTTTTTTTTTTTTAATCCTGTTGCTTAGGGAATAATATCTAACATGTTAATTAACTTCTGGTAGATAGCTGCATACATTTCGAAGAAGGTATTTTATTTTGCTTTCTGTTTTTACAATTACTAAAGATAATGTAAGTTTATTTGAATAGTTTCGGACAATATAATTAGGATATTTGTTATCAAATACAGCAAATCAACTATCATATTTTGAAATGAATACCAAATACTACACAAAATAAATAAATAAAAAAAAAATAGAAACTTTACGAAAGATTGCACAAGTTTAAGGTTAGTGCGAAATCTTAATCTGTTTGAATCAGCTTTAAAATGTCCGGTCTAATTTCATATGTGTAGCTGCTTCAATACAAACTTTTCTTGACAGGTTGCACTTATACGTGATAGTCAGTTCTCAAATTACCCACCACCACCACTATCATACTTTGTGAAAAGGGGGTATAAATTCGCCTTTTCCATATATATTTGTAAACGTGGTTCTGCTGCAAAAAAAAACTGTATTGCATATTTGGCGACTTTTCCCTACGGCGCGGCGTTTAATGCTTGTCTAAAGTCGACGGTTACAATGGGAAGAAAACGAATGATTCTCAATAAATCAGTAATGGCCTAATGGTTAGAGCTCTCATCTCTGGCGCTTGGGTTTGTCTGTTCAAACCCTGCTCATGCCATATAGGCTTTGTGATGGACAAACACGGTGTGTCCACTTTCTTAATTCCACCAACCATCCCATTGTCATCCATACGGCTTTAGCCAAAGTTGCCTAAAGGCCTTAAAAATTAAACTCAAATTCAATAAATCAGAAACGGCGCATTGAATGAAAATTTCGTTTGTGGTATATTTTTTTCTAAGAACATGGTTGATATCAGGAATAAAAACACG
>JAGDQP010074198.1:0-10298 GCA_022664845.1 Lepisma saccharinum | reverse complement strand
GTATCCACTTGTAAATTATCAATGTACAGATATTGTTTTAGTAATAACACATAGGAATTTAGACTTACGTAGTGGAGTGGAACATTTTAACGTAATTAGTCTAGTGTATGTCTAATTGAATCTTCCGAAAAATGTTTTCATCTACTCAGATTAAATATAAATTAAATCGTTGGGCCGGAAGCGAGAAAAACTCCAGTTACTCTACATTTTAGAATAACAAAACAATATAAGTTAACAATGGTCTCTGGCAAGACCTTGACGCTTTACAAAACCAGGTTCTTTTAGTACACCTTCAGCAGTTTTTGTTTTTTAATTTGAAAGATAAACACGGTTCCATAATATAAATTATAATATGCTCAGGAGACTGCAGCAAAATATTTTCTAACCCATTAGTCAAAACATGTCGAAATAATAACAAAAAGCAAACAATGATTTAATTTTCTATTTAGCAATGGCAATGTCCATCTACTAGTCATAAATAAACGTATCCAATCTACACAATACTTGGAGAGTAACGGGATAAAACATGAAATATAACAAAACAAATTTATTGAGAATATCACGTTTGAATACCATAATCGCTTACTGTTTAACCAGCTCACCAAATATTTCATATTGTTTCCTGGGTTATTTATGTGTGCTTGTTTGTTCTTTGACATTTTTGTAGTTCCAAATTCCCCCCAATATAATGAGATATACAGCAGAGAATTGCTAGAAATGAGCATTCCCTGTTTTGTCCCAATATCCTTCACTGTAAATACGAAACTGAGAGTGGATCGTAGATTTAAACTTTGCTCGTGTCATTTGGACTTTGTTGTGAACAAACACCGTGTGCGTGGGTTTTCTCGGTGTTCTCCCGTTTCCTCACACTTTGTTCATTCCACTAGTTCATCCCATCATCATCCATTCGCCGTGAGCGAGAATTGACTGAAGGCCTTTAACATTAAAGAAACGAAATTGAGAATAGGAGTATTCCAAACATGACAATTGCAAACGCTTTCTTGTGATTACCTTGTTACATGGATATAAATTTAATTTCCCATTACAAACCCGTAACGTAAGTTAGCTAAAGGCAAACGGCAGTGTCTTAAATTTGAGATGTTGATGGACTTTTATAGTGACAAAATTAATAACAAAGGAGACATTGCTCTCGAGAAAATGTGTTGTCGACGAAACGAACCTATCGACAAAATGACTTCTCGACAAAGTGGTGTCGACAAGATGATCTGTCGACAAAATGATTGTCGAAGAAATGAATGCGACCGGTATTTAATAAGAGCATAGTCATTACATTAAGTACCGCAAGGAAAAAAAAACAACAAAAAGACCAAAGAAATGTTAAAGGTGAAAATAATGCTAGAGATAATTCCTTATATTAAGTACTTATGTTAACCTGTGTTAAAGTACTTCTAACGTTTTTATGGAAGAACTTCTGTTGTTGTTCTGCAATATATTTGCTGTCATGGAATAGTTATGTAAGGATACTCCAATATATTTTACATTGAGATTGATTCTGAACGGAAGTATTTGTCGTCGCAGCCAGCCTTAGTTGTTCTGAATAGAGGAGAACGGTTGTTCCTTGATTTTATCTACCTGACAAGCCAATACAAGGAATGAATGTGTTCCTAGATCTATAGGGTTGTATTGTTAGAATAAATGTTCTCAACTAATCTGTAAAACACGTTACGTACTATACACATGCAAGTAATATGTTGGAAAACACACTTTTTATGTCAATGGTGTATAATGAAAAATGATAGAAATCCTCCCTCAAGGGTGCTAAAAAACGTAAAACCTGTAACAATATCAGATGACTCCGATAGCGTTCAATAGATACTTATATCATTGTCCTCTGTTGAAACAAGGTATTCTACCATATACTTGCTGGAATATATTTCATTGCTGATTGAGGAAGTACAGGAAGAGAACAGAAAGCGTAGGAAAGGAGGATAAACTAAGCCCTTAAGCGGTAGGAAGTTGCATAACACGATTTCATACTCACTACCCCACCCTCCAGAATAGGTTTACGGTAGCGATGGGCCTCAAACAGAGAAAACTAAAACAAGGTTTGGAACACGCATATTGTTACAGTTCAACAAGAGACACAGCTGAAGGTCCGCAGTATTAGGCTGGCTCAGCTCTGCTGTGGTTTTACCAGCAAAGACATCAGGAAATAGTTATTTGCATTTTCCGAGGCTAATCTAATTGCTATGAGGTACACTCCAATGTTTCCCTGTTCCAAGTTTTGATCCTGAATATGCTAATCGTGGTGACTGGATAAAATTCCATGGCATAGGACACGAATTACATCACGAGGCAGTGTGGAACCAAAGGGGGAGAACGCTATGTACGTAGCAAATATAGAATATGAGTGCTAGTTTTACCTTCTCTTTACTTTGTATTGTTTGTTCACTTTACTGCCTACTAGATTTATTTTGAATGTCTAATAATAAATACACGTTTCTTATGAGAGAAAATTGAGATGTATAATTTTGATTGCAAGTTGTTCGTGGGGGTCGATGACATATCTGCAAAAATGCATACATATAGTTTTTCCAACACTGTACTCATTAACTTTTATGCTATATTTAAGAATGGATGCGGGTATTCCAAAGTATTCCAAATCCTTCTAAACAATATTTGTCGTCTTCATTAAAACTAATATGTCTCCGCAACGTTTGGAATAACCGGCTTTACTCTATTTCCAACACATTTTAAATATTGTTTGCTTATTTCTGATGGAAAGAATGCAAACCATGATGCAAAACAAAAACCAACATGAGCACAAGGACATATTGCATAATGGCGCATGTGTGTATATTTTTTTTTCAAATGTTTCTTCATTACTTTGTCAGTATATTGGTAAGCTGAATTTAGGTATTTGTAATCTCAACATTTTAAACATTTTATGTATATCTGAATAGTTTACACACGGCTTTTAGCTGCATTTTCAAAATATTTTGACAATCTTGTGGCTTGATACATCATGTGATTGGTCCACTATTGAATTTGAATTCGACTTCATGATTCGTTCTAATACTTAACTATAAATATTTACATTCTCTAAAGATATTTATCTTGACAATTTAGACAATATACACGAAGTGCAAATAGGAATGGGTTTAAAGAATTAAGCAAATAAGCTGTTAAAATCATTTATTTTACGAGCAGTAACAACCATAATTTATTGAAGATTTCTCATATACATGCGTATTTCCATTGATGACAACGAAATTAGTATTTACCGATGATGGACTCATACACATAAATCACACATAATTTCATGTCGTGTCACACGTATAATAATCTTCCGGATTAATTTTATCACGGCCTCTGCACTGACAGAAATCTATAGTTGCGCTGCAGGACATTTTTGGAAATCTATTGCAATAGTCGAAAGAACATTTAGGGGCTGAAATGTAGAAACAGAATAATTTGTTACATTGGAATTTATAAATATTGAAACCTAATATCTAAAGAAATTACAGAAGATGAAGAAACATGAATAATACTATTCATATTTGTTGATATATTTTTGTTTGTCGTGTGTTTATTATCTTTTAATAAAAGCCAATCTTTTCATATAAAAGTTACATGCCATTTGACAATTTATGGAAATTATTTACAAATGTTAAAAGTATTTGCAAACAACTTTAATACAGAGTTTTCAAGAACGTAACATTTAATTCTCAAATTAAACTTAGTGGTAATTGAGATTAGGCCCTAAATTCCTTATGAGCTTGTAACAACGGTTAAAGAACAACCGGGTTAAACTATATCTAAAAGAACATGAATTCGAAATCACGAATACAGAAAGCAAATGGACTAACATTTACTTCAACCACGAATACTTGCTAGTTTTGTGAATGGAAAAATTAACTACATACGATAAGAAATCTCCCTGTATCTTAATGATAGGAATCTGGCTTGTACTTTTTGATCCTCGTTTATCACAGCAGTTACACGTCCCTCAGTTAAATCTTGAACCTACATTCGTACCATTTATTTCACAAGTGGTTCATAGTAAATCAATTTGTTGAGACCCACTGTCTCTACTTATTTCTATCGCTGCCTCTCCTGTCTCATGTTTTAATTTTGTTCCGTAATAGTGCTAAGTATTTGGATGACATTCTTCATCTTCTGCTTTTAAGTTTAACCAAATCTTCAATTCTACTCTTTAGTATACAGATCAATAAACAGCATATTTCTTGCCTTCGTTGTTGCACTTCTCTTATCTACTATCTTCATCACTTCTAAATTTCATAAATTGTTTATCCACCTACTTTTTACTCGTCTCCTCACCAATATTCAACGACTTCCTATACCACGGTGATCAAAAGGAAGCATTTGCTATTTTTCTTATCATATGTTTGTTCTCCGATGCAGTGCAGAGTATTTTTAATGAATTAATGTCAATTTAGTATCTATCTCGTTTGTTGATTTCATAATTCAAGCCACGAAATACGACTACTTCTGCTTCTGATTAGATTGCTGTCTGTAGTTCCATTTCTTCCCATTCATTATTGTTCTGCAAATTGTAATGCTAAGTTTTTGCACCTCTCGAGCAACTGCTTGAACATGTATTTACGTTTCCTTTTCTACAAGTTAAACTATATAATTTGTTAAACTAATTCACTTGATGTTCCTTGTTCTAACCGCAGGCCATCAACATGTTTCGAACAAACTCTCAGCAACATCTTCCAAAAATGTATTAAATAAAGTGAGTTAAATACGCCATAAGAACTCAAACTTCAACCTATTGCATTTCTTAGTGCTAAATATTATTCTACTTTTGTGTTCATTCCCTAACTTAAACCACATTACGACATACTCCTTACTTCTTTCCATTTTTACCTGCTTTCCTAAATACGTCATTCAGTTTACTAATATACTACTTGCAATTACAAGTTTGCATTGTTGTCTCCACGCGCATTACAATTCCGTACATTGTGACCTGCCTTTACAATCAGTTTCAACTGAAGATTAACAACTGTAGTCATTACTTTGAACCCAAATATATGAACCGCTCTGGGGAGAAAAATGGTAAGCCCCATAAGAAAATTTCCACAGTATATTAGAAATCAAATACAAAAGTATCTAAATCTTGAAACTTCGAGCGTAAAACGTTTGGCTTTTGTATCCAATAACTACATTAATGCCTGAAAAACAAAAAAATTGCACCTCGAAGTTTCAAGATTTAGACACCTTTGTATTATATTTTGAATATACTGTAGAAATTTTCTTATGGCGCTTACCATTTTCTTCCTCCGAGCTGCTCAATATTTTTAAACTATCGTGCTGAAGAAATATTTTGATAAAAATTAAATTTAATAGAATATACGAGTGTTATTTTAACACTATGACATAACCCCATTTTGCATCTTTAACCAAAATTACCTTCCGTTAAGTACAAGAATCAAGTTGCGACAAATGTTGTATATATAACTTAATTCAAATATTGATAGAATATAATTATATCAATAAACGCCATGCTAACTCTCCGTAAATAGTCTACCTTTTGATTCCTTGTTTACTTTGAGTTTAACGTTGGATATTCACTGGGTTTATGCTCGTAGTGTGCAAACAACCGCAACATGCTTCAATAGATCCAGAAATATACGTGTAAATTAATTTAGTCCATCACATTTCTCATCGAAGAGTTTCTTTGAACAGGTACAAACTGGCAAAGTATATATAATATATAGTGATACAAATCTGTATATATAATCAAGATACAGCGATATATATTACCAATGTATCACCGTTTTGTAAGGTTTAATCAGCACCTAGATGTAATCAATAAAGTTATTGAAACTTGTTCAATCCTCCGCTGTTATGTTAAGAAGATCTTTTTTGTGTTATGTAGGCGTTTTTCAGCAAAATTGAATGATCTTGTCTTGCGTTATAATTAACTAAAATCATTACCTTTATTTAATAACATAAGTGTCACAATAGGTGTCTGATGATATAAACACATGACTTACGTTTCATTGGAAGCAAAGGAGCTTGCCCCTCTGTTACCATTAAGTTCAATTCAATTGCAATAATTGCAAGTATTATGAAACAATACTTCATTCTGACCTCTTAACTTTACAATTCTGAAAATATAAAACACCATATTAAGATATTATTGTTTCTGGTCTTGTGGTGTGTCCAATAGTAGTTTATATCTAAATGGTCTTCAAAGTAAACACAGAGAAAGATAGTTACTTTGTGTACTTTCCTCAAGTATACAGCGTTAATGATTATAAAATACTTTATACGTTGTAATATGTTTACAATGGATTAGCGCATATATGCGTAAATGAAATTAGTTACTCAAAACCAGAAATGGGTACTAAACCTCAGCAGATTCGACTAATAAACAAATTAATATTAATAATATTATTGATCTTAACAAAATATGGGACGCAAATCAAGGTAGGTGAAACGTGAGGTGATAGGTCGCGTAGGAGAAAGAAAATAGACAGGATAATTGACTTTGGTTTGTTGAAAAATGCATTAATGTTCATAATGAACAAACGTAACCAAGGTGGAAATAAGTAATTGAAGGAATGCATATGAAAGCCTTTACAGTAACGCAAAACGTGAGATCAGGCGACTAACCAGGGCACAGATTGTGCGGTCTTAAACACTATGGGCTCGTTCGGAAACGACGAACGAGTTTAACGCGTTAATGACTTCGTGAACTTCGTTAAAATTAACATGGCCACCATCCGCATGATATATTTACCTCGTTTCGCATCATGTAATCTTATTTTGCTTCATCTAGAGGAATAAAATTGTAGCCATGGCTGCTATTTCTGCAGTAGGGAACAATTTTTACACAACTAATTTACATAGCAGATTATTACAAGGGTTTATCTTAAACAATTGATTTATCTTTACTTTCCCATATTTAATACTTTTTCGAGCTGTGGATTGCTGTTAGATATGACGATTGACACTAGATAGCACCACCAGTAAAAGATGAAAGTATTGAAGAATGCTTTTTCTAGAGGCCTTTTTAGTAAAAGAAAGAATAATGTATAGTACAAAATTATCGCGTTTATGACAGAAACTCTCCAGTTCTGTGTAATATCACAGACTGTTTTAATGATTTCAGTTAAACGACAAGTTCGTGAAGGAAGGCATGCTGTTTTAGCTTTTATAAAGCCTAAATGCACCATGTTCTTTCCCGTTTAAATTGTAATCCGCGAACAGCATTAGATTTGTATAAGATGGAATTGAATTGAATTGAATTGAATTTTACTCGTGGCCTGTAGACATCTAAGGCTGAGGCGGTATAAGATGGACTCTTATCAAGTATTTATCAAAATAGTTGTTTTGTCTGCGGCGATAGGCCATCGGCTAGAAGGTCCCGGGTTCCAGTCCCGGCAGGGGCATGAGTGTGCATTTTAACAGCTAAAGGCCAATCGTGACGGGCCGAAGTCCAAAGTTACTAAACTGGCCCATATAAAAATAGTTGCCCAAAGTGGCTTAATTTTGCTCAACTATATATTGGTTTCCCTTCTTGGCAATACAATTTGACTAAGACGTTAAATGTTAATTCCTTGCAATTTATTTTAAATATTTTCTGTAATTGGAACATTTTTCTTGTGCCATAAATGTGACTTATTGGCGAAGTCATGGAAATGTTGAAGCATATAGAAATATGTTGGAACTTCAGCCAGATAATTCTTGTATCAAAGAGAATCGATTTATTCTACTGTTGACCAAATGAAACGAGTAGAATGCTACGTTCGTTATACAAGTGTAACAAATGAAATTTGAAGTGAATAGAAGGTATTTCTCCAAAGAAAGGTCTTACATGTTGGTAAATAACGTTATTGTTGGAAGAGAATCTCTCCAAGAAACGGACTTGCTTCGTATTTTGAGCCTCATGTCCCTACTTATAACCACACATTCAATGTTCGTTTATTTCTTTGTTATATATGCGAGTCGGTGTCTATCGTTATCCTGACAACGGAAACTGGAGCGTTCGGAAATTACGAAGAAAACGAATTTCACGAAAATAATTTTCAGCGTTAACATCGTACATTTCGTGAACTTCGTTATGTATTTCTGAACAAGCCCTATGTTTTATAAACTGTAAGAATTCAGGAGTAGCGTGTGAAGTAGCTAAGTCTTACTAAAATCATTGTGTATTAAAGCATAAGTTATTCTTAGTTGATTAGCTGTCTTTTATCGCGCTTTCTATTTTGGCATAGCAGTGACCTCCTTTGTCGGAAAGCTACAACAATCATCATCTCAGTACGCTTTGGTGGAGGAAACCTCTGGCACTCTATTTCTAATATGTTTCACGATCTGTCCAATACCTGGGACATTTCCGCATGAGCAGAAATGATACTCCATAACACATGCCTTATCACTGGTACTAAAATTATCAAGATCCGTTTTTTACTACACCTTTCTGTACAAGAACTAAGGTCACACTGACACTGCACAGCTATACATTCTTAATACTACCGATGGTGTACAGAGTTTTACAACTTTCGGCATACCTTATTGCGCAGTCATAGCTTAGATTGTTCATTGTCGTGCATTTTGCTTAATGCGGTGAATAATTATAGGTAAATTCAAATTGCATAATATTGACAGAATAACTGGTGATCATGTTTTCTGTTTGTTTTGTCTTAACATTAGAACGGGTATTACACACCTGATATAATGGATAAAATATGTTCAGGAAGTATTGTACGTACCAATGTATTCAATATATAAGCACATACTTTAAAAATATACGGAAATAAACGAACACCAAGAATGCTGATACTTACTAGTTTATTGCGCGAGGGAAATAATGAAACATAGCTAACTTGAAATTGCGCTGGGCTAAATGACTAACTGATTCAGACACACAATGAATTGCAAAAATTAGGCACGTGGCTACTCCTTTGACATCAGAAAACAATCCAGGGATCTTGACGTCACTTTTACAAAATATATTTAAACCAGAGTCACGTAGATCTCCTCCTCACAATCGTTACAGATTTTAAGTGCCCCTCGAGGATCAGTTAGTGATACCTAGAACTGGTCATGTAAGTACGATTTGTGTATCAGTCTACTATCATTAATTCCAGTAATATTTCAAGTCAAGTGGTCAACTCTCATATCGCTCCGTTCATTATGGAATATTTTGGGATCGAAAGTTCGTAAATAGAATAACTACAAATATAGGTTAATGTCATTTGGTATTTAATTTGGACTTAGCCTTTACTTAATTAGCCTCTCCGAGTACTCTAAAGAGAAACTCAAAGTTCAAGCACTGAGATATTTTTGGGAAATAGCCTACTATTTGCTAATGCATATGACATGATCTTGTACTTCGGGATTGAATACATAGAGGCCAGAACCTCTACCAACTTGGTGTATTCAAGAGAGGAAATCTGAGCTACAAAATATAACTTTAAGTACACTCTAATGTCTAAACACCTTATGACTAACACATCTCCAGGTTAGGAGCACAATGAATAGATAAAATGAAATCATTTAATATTTTCACATATATATAAAATTCAATTCTGTAGCAGTTATAAACATAATATTATTTTTCTAGTTTACAAAATTCCGAGAGTAAACATATTGATAGTTTAAATGGATTCATTCTCGTTAATTACGAAACACAAAAATACGATTAATAATTGTATGTAGATTACAGTTTTGTGAAGTGATGTTAACTTGTTCCTTGTGAATTAATGCATAAATAAGAAAAATAAGAATACAGGGGAAAACAATTAGTCACATTTTGAAAGTGTTGAAGAAACACATGTGTTAAAGTGGAAGTACTTGAATTTAAATTTAGTTTTGGCGGTTTGGTATATCACCGGCATACGCCAAACGTCCTGAAGGTCAAAATATATTTTAATGCGAGTGCTCACACCTTAAAATGTGCGTGCTTTCACAACTGTCAAAATAGACTATGAATGTGTTTTACCTGTACTCTTCAAATATATTCACATGCCACGATAAGCCGGCAAGAAAGGCCCAACAGTTGAATCGATCACCAAAATCACAACAGAAGTTCCATCTAAGATTGCAAATCATATAATATCAATATTATTTCATGTTTTTTTAATGAATTTTACCCAGTGAAGAGTTATGTAAATTGGATACGATCTGTACACGAACAACGTTTTTTATGACGTATGGCCTTTGTAATTCCACTGTAAGTAATGTCAATGGTCCTACCTGCAAGGTGATTGATTGTGCTCCTTTTTGTCTTGATTAAATGTCTGTTATATATTATTCTGGTATTTCTTCTAATTTAGGTACGTCAGTAGCCTTTTAGGTTAATG
>JAGDQP010074195.1:0-10299 GCA_022664845.1 Lepisma saccharinum | reverse complement strand
TATATATATATATAACACTTAAAAGATGAATCTTTCCGCAGCACATGGAGAATATATGAGATAATTAAGATCCTTCTCTTTACAGACCAGCATTTGTGTGTGTGCGTGCGTGTGATAAACGTAGATATGAGTATGTTTTGTTCCAAACAGCCACCATACCTTACATTATAGAGCGTTAGTTTCGTCTTCGGGATGTCCTTGATCGGTACGAACGAGTGACTGTCCTGACTTAGGTTTTTCTAGTGTTTATCTCAGCCACATCAAGCACGTACCGAAATGGTATTTTCAATTTAGCCTTTTCAACACGGTGACAAATCGGGTGAGTGATTTCAATTAAAATTGGTTACTTCCGTTTAATATTTACCCAAGAAATATAAAAAATACATTGATTCATGAATGCTATTATTGCATTGGGAAGGGGAGAGGGCACACAATTGTCCTTGTTAGGCTTTCAGTTAGACGCCATGGCTACATTGAGAACACTGGTTTTCTTTCTTTGCATACGCGCCACATATGGCACAACACAAAACAAACCAACTCCAAATCGTTGAGCGAAACACTGCACGATCATTGCACGCGGTTTCGAGACACAAAATAATACGGGTATTTCCACATCGATTTCAACCAACCAGCACAATTGTAGTTCCCCGTTTTGAAAGGGTTAGAACCTCGCCAAATCTCTACAGTATTTCGAAAAACCTTATCTCTGTGTGATTCATAGTTCCATGAAAGCTATAAATAAGTTGCAAACCTAATGAATATAATATATAAACATGTCACTCTGTCGGCATATTGCTTTTTAATGCCGTGTAGATAGATCGACATGAAGATCGAGCTAGGTCGAGTGGTCGTAGCTCAGTTACAATGGCGTTGGGTTAGCATTCGAAAGGTTCTAGTACGGTGATCTATCCTGACTGGGGTAGTACCGGACAATTTTCGTCACGGACGCATAAACTAATATGTACATTAATCTGCAGAGATAGAATAAACAAACACACACACTCATATAATGACAGAGAGCGTGTGTAGGAGAAGGAGTGAGTAAGAAAGAAATAGAAAAGGAGTGGCGAAGTCATGGAAAGAAAGAAACTGGGTTGAAACTGGATTGATTTATTATTATTCTAAAGAACAAACGCAAACACACATGGTTTACTATCTGAATCTAGCTAGTGATGCTTCATGTCCTCTCTCCAACCCAGGAAATCTCTGAGTTGTGTAAGTAGTTGAATGTATCATTTTAGTTGAAAACTCAAGGCGCTGATTGGGCATCGATCCCGGGCGAATGAAAGGTCAAGACGGAATCTGCACCATACATTTCACTTCTAAAAACCTTCGCAACGCATATTAAGTTGTTCTGTGTTAAAGAAGTACACGAAAACTGAACGCTTCAGGTCAATTATTTCTTCGTATTTGCACTGTTAACACACATACACTTTATTTTGTATCTTCCAACCGATATTCTTTAATCGTCGTCTTCTTACTTTATACAAGGACGTTCCTACCCAAGGGAATTCGGCTCACTGCTTCCACATTCGTTAGTGTTGGACGTGTACAAACCGAAGTGTCTATTCGATTGTTCACTTTTAACTTGTTAAAAGATCTTTGGTGAGAACAGGGTTCGAGTCTCTGTTACCCACTTCCAATACTCATTAGTCTCACACCGTGTCTCTGGTCTGGCCTCTTTAGCTGAAGCTAAACACCTCAAAGCTAAAAAAAGCTTTGATATTTCATTGTATGAGTATTTTGTTCATTTTATTGAAATTAATTGCATAATAGGTAGCACTGTTCTCCTTGTCGGTGATATAAATCTTCCCTCCATTACCAGCAAAAGTTTTGATTTGGCTCAATCAACAAATAAATGCCAGAGTCTCTATCATTTTATGTTATAGCATGACATGGAATCACATAATAATGTTACAAATAGCTTAGGGAGAACGTTAGACTTAGTAATCAGTAACCTTCCAAATGTAACAGTAGTTAGAGAACTACATCCATTAGTTAAAGAGGATGCTTACCATCCATCACTTTGTATAAGTTTTCCACGCGTTCGATCACCTAAACTCAGAAACAAAATAAATTTACTAGGGTTCAATTTTCAGAAAGGGAATTATGTATATCTTTATAATGAATTAGCTAAAGTAGATTGTCAAAAGTTAAAAAAACATACGAATGTGAATGAAGCAGTTGATGAGTTTTATAAAGTAATTTATGCAATATTTCAAAAGTGTATTCCAAAAAAAAGACCAACGACAAAAACTTTTCCTTGCTGGTTCACAAAAAGCATAATAGACAAAATAAAAATGAAATGGCGTCAACGAGTTAAATGGCTTAAGGGGGAGGGAACGACCGAACATCAATATCACTATAAAGAGTACTGCAGATTACGCAAGGAAGTGAAGCGGGAAATTGAAAAAGCACATAATGCGTTTATTTCTAATGCTGAAAATAATATAACACAAGATCCACAACACTTCTGGTCCTATATCAAAAGTAAATCACGACATCTTTCTCCAATACCCATGCTATATGAGGGACAGAACCTGACTGGCAACGATGAGGTAGCCACTGCTTTCGCTCAGCATTTTCAATCTATTTACAATAAATCTTCCTCAATTAAAACGACTGACAATATACTTGATGAAGACTCGCAGGAGGAATGTCAGAACTTATTCCACGTTTTAGAAATAAGTATAAGTGACATTCAAAAGGCCATACAGAAACTGAAACCGAATAAGGCAGTTGGGCCTGATAATATACCAGCTTATATTGTGAAGGGTTGTAGTGATATTTTAAAGAACCGCTTTATACGTTATTTAATGTATCAATAAGAACAAGTGTATTTCCGGATATGTGGAAAGAATCAATTATATGTCCAGTTCCGAAAGCAGGCAATAAAAATAAAGTTGACAACTATCGTCCTGTAGCCATATTGTCAACGGTTGCTAAAGTATTTTCAAGTGTCATTTATGATCAGGTCATGCAGCATGTTAAGCCGGTACTTTCAATATATCAACATGGCTTTTTACAGAAAAGATCTACTGTAACTAATCTCGCTATAATTACAGACTTCATAGCTTCCGCCATAGACAATAAAGAACAAGTAGATGTTGTATACACGGATTTTAAAAAAGCATTCGATACTGTAGACCATAATATACTAATTCAAAAGCTTTCCACATTCAGTTTTAGTCCTTCTATTATCCATTTCTTGAAGTCTTATTTAAGTAACCGTAGACAATCCGTTCTATACAAAGAATATAAAACCAATTGCTTTTATGTCGGTTGCGGTGTTCCTCAGGGATCTTGGTCCTCTTCTGTTTTTATTATTTATTAATGACTTACCACACTATATTCAAAATTCTCGTAAGCTGTTGTTTGCAGACGACTTAAAAATATTTGTCAATGTAAAGTCATTGGATGACTGTGTACTGCTTCAACAGGATTTGACCAGTATACTGAAATGGTGTTTTAGGAATAAACTTGAAATAAATATTGGTAAGTGTAAAGCCATGACCTATAGCAGACGGGAAAAAACTTACGATTTCACTTACTCAATCAATGGAATAAGCTTAAAAAAACTGGATACAATTAAAGATTTAGGTGTTACATTCGATAGTAAACTAACCTTTTCGCCACATGTGGTAAATATGACCAATGATGCATATAGAAACCTAGGATTTCTAGTTAGGACAACCAAAGAATTTGCAAATGATAGCACTTTGAAAACTCTTTACTATTCCTATGTTAGGTCCGAACTTGAATATGCCTCACTTATATGGAATACCTCTATGAAAGCTAGTTGCCAGAAGATCGAACACGTACAAAGCAAATTTTTACGTTTTCTCACATACAAACGGACTGGTTTCTACCCGAAATACGAATCTTACAACAATTTAATCGATAATTTTAAATTACAGAAACTTGACCAAAGACGAACATTAAACGATCTACTCTTCTTATACAGACTTTTGCACAATAAAATAGACGATACCGAATTAATTGCAAAAATAATTATTAAGGTCCCATCCCTCAGAACGCGCGACGGAAATAGTGGCCTATTATACTGCAGAGAAGCTCGTACAAACGTATTAAATGTGTCACCTACATGGAGAACTAGTGCTACTTATAATGCAAAAGGTAAGAAATGTACAAATTTGTATCTATTTGGAAATTCGGAAGAACTGTACAAAAGATTGATACAGAATATATTGTAAAAAAAATGAGGAAGAGAAAGAAAAAGAAACTTTTTGGACAAGAAAAAGGGTATAGATGTTCTATTATTTGTGTCATTAAATGAAACAATGTAACAATTATTGTTAACGCTATAATTAGGCATTAAGGCCTGTTGTGTCGATGAAATAAATAAATAAATAAATAAAAGCTCAATACTTTTGGACTAGTATTACTAATCTCTTCACTATTAATATAAATTCGCTTCACAAGTTTCTGTTTGTCAAACTTACAGTTGTAAAATACTAGCTACAAGTCCACGGACTAGTACCAGAAGTGATTGTCACAAGTATTACTACTGATTCTCTTTCTCGAAGTGTACTTGTGTAAAAGGGTAGTAGTGTTGTGTAGTAGTGTCTACACGTGTAACCCACAAGCAAATGTCCACAAGTATCAGTAGACTTGTAGCGTTTGTAGATGGATCATTACAAGCCAAGATTTACTTTTTACAAGAAAAGTATAATTAATAAGAAAATTTGGAAACGGAATTACGTGCCTACATTTTTCAAATGCAGTCTAACTTTAAAAAAAATATTAATATTATGTTGTTCAACATCACTCTAAATTTCAATGTCATGTTACTATAAACACTCATCCGATAACTGCGATACTGTAGTCAAGCCAATACGCGCTTCTTTGAAATGTATTATTGTTTTTATATTACTATAGTCTATATAAAATGAGTGGAAGTACTATGTGTACCTTGGGTGTCAGTGTTGCAAACAAAATGCTAATATTTAATATTTATAAATGCTCCGATATTTTTGGCCTATTGGCAAGAAAATCAGCATGTAGGCAATGGGAAATTTCACACAGGTACTGAATACATCACAGGCACCGAAGTAGTCAGTGTTTTCAATTAATTTCGAATAATATCATTTCAAATTGCTTCCATACATTCCACATAACTTGACATTTAGTTACTGGCACAGATCTTACTGGTTTCAGGCACCAAAGTTTCAAGTGTTGCTAACCAATTTCGAAATGTAATACTTAAATGTGTTCCAATATTGTTGACCGTATTTACACCAAACTTGACATGTAGGTAGACTACTAGAACAGTATTTGCACTGCATTCAATATTAACAAACAATTTTAGGAACAGTACACGCTCTGAGTGATGCCAAAATATTTTATTGATCATGTGGATATATCAAGTTGTTAATAACTTCCTCACTTAGGTTTTCTAGGGTTATCCTCAGTTTCAGAATATAAATATCGAGCTTTACTTTAAGTAAGACCTTTGCTGCTACCTTACCACTTCGTACCCCGAAATAGTGCTCTCCGAGGGCAGCACTATGATCAGCAATGCAACGAAATTAGCTCCTAGCAATACACAAAATACACCAATTTATTTAAAGAGATTAGATAGTAGCAAGTGTTTTCACGAACATAGAAGGAAAACTACCAATCAGAAATAATCTATAACTATTGTCCATAAATATAAAATATTTTTACCAAGGCAATTTGTCAATGTTGGAAACTGGTGGAATGATACACGTGAAAGTAACATACAAGAAAACATAAAGAAGTGAAAGTGAGTAGTCTTAGCTCAGTCGGTAGAGCGTTTGCTCAACAATCAGAAGATCTTGGGAATGATCTGAGTGGCCGCCTAATCTGACTGAGGTTTCTCCAGGACTTTCTTCGGTAACACGACTCAATTTTGATATCTCCCAAAATGAATTTCGTTGCCTCCCAAGATGAAACTGGTAACGTAACCTACCATTCCTATCCAGAAATATACATGCCTCTTACGAGTATCGAGAGACAAAAGTATTTATCTAGTTCGTACTTACAAACACAATATTTGCATTCAAATACGAATCAGTATTCATGGTCGCAAAATGCACCACAGCAAAATGCACGCCACCATTAGAACCAAATAGTTAATTTGAATTTGCCTAGCCTAACCAAATCATTGTTAGTATAATATCTGAGAATTCTAACATTATTACAATGAACCAGTTGTTAAACTCGGAAGAATAGTATCGGACATTCTGCGAGAATTTTCACTTTAGGGGTTGTAAATAGAATTTTGCAGGCTTTATATCTGTTTCTAAAGAAAAAAAACTTTAAATTTGATGTGTGGGCTCTACGATTTATAAGAGAACAACCCCATTAACGAATGTCTGGAAGAATCTGTGGATCCTATACAGAAAAAAAACATTAGACTCAATGTATATCTAATGCTAAGAATTTGTTTTATTAACGCAATGTCGAATCTCTCTTTCTATTTATACTCATATCCATTCAGTTGAACATTGTTTAGTATCAAGACATGGGAAGTGTTTGTTTTCTTATGTGTTATAGATAGGCACATCTTCGTTCTAGATTAAATCATATGCTTGAAAGAGA
The DNA here is from genome assembly GCA_022664845.1 of Lepisma saccharinum. Taxonomy (NCBI): domain Eukaryota; kingdom Metazoa; phylum Arthropoda; class Insecta; order Zygentoma; family Lepismatidae; genus Lepisma; species Lepisma saccharinum. Next base: position 3,714 of record JAGDQP010074195.1, on the reverse strand, counting down.
AGAAAAAAATCATTCTCTTTACAAAGGTAATCCGTGTCAGGCTTCAACATATAAACCCCAAATATGAAAGGGTGGATAGTTCGTAAAAAAATACATGATTCCTTGGCATCATCGTTCAATGTGATTTACGACGACACTCCATTTTTTAAGCTTCATCTTACTACTTCAACTTGAAATTTGAATTTTAATTCATTTAAAACATTTAGGGAACTTCGGTTTGGAACGAATATTTACACTTAGGGACACAAGTGTCTTGAGCTCATGTAAGCTATAGGTCCATTAGCTATATTTTCCCATTCAGTAGTTAAATTTTACATACTATGTAAATTCCCGTTGTGCTTGAATTCAATTTTAATGTAACATAGTAAAAGATCTTTAAGATGCAAAAGTGTCAAGTTACTACTGAATTTAGTTAGAGTAAAAATATCTCATTTCTTCGACGGGATTCGAACCACAGACTCAAGAACAAAATGACCAAAATCAACGTGTTTTTAATTTAATTTGCATGTCTATACAATTAAAAACATAGTATAACTATTGCATCCTTAACACCTATAACATTTTGATAACTATTCCTTCCAAGAATCGTTTAAGTTGTTTTGGTAATATATGAAATTGACTATTTACATATTCTATATAAAATTCTACATCATGTAATTCTGGTGCTGTAATAATAATATGCTTGGTAACAGCTAGTAACCAAAAGTATTCCTTTTTGCCTTTGGCGATACTTCAAAATTCGGAAAATGAATCAATTACTCCTCTGTATAATTTTGCAAAGTGCTCGCGTGAGGAACCATATATTTTTTACATCCTCCCATATAGGGTTTAGAGACAAACAATTACTTTTACGATGCGAAATCGTATCAACTTTATTACATATATCACATGAAGGAGTCGGTTTAATTCCCAATTGGTATAACCTATTATTTACTGGATATATTTGGAGCAGTATTTGCCATTCCGAATTAAACACTTCTGGATTATAGCGTAGCATTGTTATCATTTGCTATACTTCATCCCATTGAACCCTTGCAAAAATGTCTTTGAATTGCGGATTCATATGGATGCAATTCGTTAGTAAAATATACATACAATATTTTAATGACATTATTTCAATAAGTACTTTAGCAACATAACCATACATTATATTTATACATGTGTTGGTTAGATAAGTTTGCGGCAGCCTTTTATATTTAATGGTTACGTTTCGTGAATTCTTCGAAAAATTTTTGTAAAAATTTGAACTGAAAAGTTGTCAGTAAAATTAGCCATTAATTGCATAGTTCAATGGAAGAGTAACGCTCTTCCTTGCTCCTGCACATTTCTTAATCATCATCCTCCCTTTTTCCAAGGACAGATAACACGTGTTTCTATAAACTCTAATTTATATTGGTACCAAATAAATTGTCCTATTCGCTGAGAGATAATTGCTAATCATTTGCTTGGCAACGGAAATAATTGAATTACATGAGTTGTCTCGCTCAAAATATGAAAAATGTTAACTGTACTCTAGCAAGCATGGTCTGAAAACAATATTTATATAACTGTAGATCCCAGATTATTTGTCTTACTAATTTCCCTGCATTGCTCACAATAGTACTGGGTATTTTATTGTCTGAAAAAATACCTAAAATATTTAGTAGAGAGACTATTGTTCCATACAATTTCAATTCTTGTTTGATGCTAGTTGCAAAAGTAAATATTTTCGTTTTATCCTCATTCGGTTTTATATTAGATATTAAATTGAATTGTTTTAATGTCTCCATGACAGTATTCATATCTGTAAGATTTCTCATAACCCATAGCGCAACATCTATGAAGATGATCACTTTTCATCAGATATGATTAATATTAATACCTACACATTTCTGAGTAATATATTACACCAAGGGTGCAGTGCCTAAATTAAATAACTTTTTAGAGTTACAACTCCCCTAATGCAAACCTTTCTCCATTCTTAATTCAGTCATGATTCTATTGTTTATATATCGTATTGTACGAACTTTGTATAGATTCCTCAAAAGCCCAATTGTCTGGTTAGGAAAGTGGTATTTTCGAAGAGCAGATAACAAATATGAAACACTGATTGATGAGAACGCATTTTTGAAAGCAGTAATGCATAGAGCGAATTCAGGTGTAATGTTATGTTGATAAACCAGTATTACGTCTCTTATTGTCGATAATAAGACGTGCATGGGTTGTGCCTTTTTTCCGCCACCTTGGCATTTCTCTAAGAGAGTGCGCATCATGAGGCGTAATCCTTCATTTATCAATATAGTCAGTATTTTATAATCTATATTGAGTAATGATTTAAGACGATATTTACTAGCATGATGTTTTGCTACCGTCTTTGGTAACAGAATTCCTGTAGCTTGAGCGAATTTTGTTTCCACTCGTTTTTGATTAAGAAATTGATATAGTGAGAAAATGAACGGGTAATACCAGTTGGAATTGTTTTTAAAATTTTAAACCAATTCCATCAGAGCCCGGGGATGAATGATTTTTTATTACCACAATTGCATTAATAATTTCATCAGGAATAACAGGTTTGCTTAAATTATTTTCAATGGTTAATGTTGGCCATTGAATATTATCAATCAAATTATGATAATCTACTGTTGATTGCTGTTGAAAAATTGTTTATATTCATTACAGATTGAAAAAAAAATTCGGAGGTTCGGATATGCTCACTTGGTTTAGCTTTGACTTAATATGAAACGTCATGTATACGCTTTTTATGTAACCCTGCTATTTAGGCTTGAAGTTGTTTGTCCTTTGGTAACCAAATACTAGCCTCCTGAGCAAGTTCATTATATAACCTTAAAGTTAAATATTAAATAGCTCTTTGTCTTTTTGATGTACACTGTTTTAAACATAATCCACCGTAACTATAAGTTAATATTTCTAGACACATGTTGATTATACGTTTGCCACAATTCATAAATTGTTCTGAGATACAGATCACTGAAACCATCTATTGGCAAAATAATGGATTACTTTTTACTACACCAGATATGTATATATATATATATATATATATATATATATATATATATATATATATATATATATATATACAGGGGTTGAACAAAAAAATCTAAAAACACGTCATACAGGACACGTAAGTGTGGCCCGCCACTGTACACCACGTGTTGTGGTTGCCGATCGTGTTTTGTTTTCAATGTGTCATATGGACCTTCCTCTTCCGTCAGCAGTACCCAGTTCACCTGCGAGTGTCGTGGTGTGCAAGTGATGCGGTAAAATGGGCGAACTGACAGACTTCCAAAGAGGCACGTTCGTTGGTGCCCGTCTGGTTGGAGCTTCGGTGACAACAGTGGCGACCATTGTGGGGGTATCGACAGGCACTGTGTCCAAAGTCACGAGGGCATACACAATGCATGGGCAAACAACGTCTGCAAAGCACAACAGTGGTCGAAAGACAATCCTGTCCGATAGGGACAGGAGGGCATTGAAACGGATTGTAGCAGCTAAAAAGCAGACCACTGGATCGCCCTGCACTGCAGGGCCACGATCGCCAAACCTCTGGTCACAGCAGTAAATGCGAAGCGGCGTATATAGTGGTGCAAGGACCACAAGGAGTGGACGCTTGATCAGTGGAAACACGTAATGTATTCCGATGAATCGACCTACACCTTGTTTCCAACAACCGGTCGTGTTTACGTATGGAGAACACCGTCGCAGGCCTATGAT
>JAGDQP010074192.1:0-10299 GCA_022664845.1 Lepisma saccharinum | reverse complement strand
TTAGATGGGGATATGGATAACAATCTAAAGGTAAATTGTACAAACATGGCATGGATCTTAGCCTTTGTTGCTACAATTTTCTTGGAATTCTTTTCCCTTTATCATAAAGAAAGAGACAATGTTTGATTTATTCAATTTCCAGAACGGGGGAAGAATTCCCATGACGCGTAAAGTAGAGGATCTTATGCTGTTTCGTATCCCCGGCTGGGTGAATACATGGGTAAACAGAGCCAGGGAAGAAATCTACAGAGAGGGGGAAATCCCAACCATCCTCCGCTACAAATCGAACCCCGAAAAGAGACATCTTGAAATATTGCGATACTTTATAGTGCTTGGTCCATTATCTTTTATAATATCGATATGCTGAAAAATGTGGAGAAGGGCCCTATTTGGACTTCTTATTTTGACGAAGAATTACACCTATATTTGGTCACCGGACTAACCAGGTTGGTTTCGAATAGAACGCTAGTAAAGCGAATCGAAATTTCTGTTTTAAGACTTTGCTTATAATCTGTATTTGGAATTCATGATACCACCTATTGGTAAGGGAAAAGTACAAGAAAGATGTTCTATCATTATTTTAAGTTTCCATACATCATTCCCTTATTGAGAACTGAGAAGAATATCCAGATATGTGGCTCCAGGTTTAGAACATTTGGGTTTATACTAAATTTTAATCTGCTATTCACAGCTCAAATAAGCTGTCGTGACTTGGGAATTGGGGAATGATTACATTGTAGTACTGTTAAGCAATAATCGCAATAGTCTACCAAGCAATACATTTCTATTTCTATCAATTTTAATACAAACACTACAAACAGTAGCAGAATAAAAAACTACAAAAAAAGAGTTTCTTTCCTCCAAGAGCTTCTCGGTCATATGTAGGCACATAACCTCCCCTAAATTTTTCCTAGACCCCTACCAGTACTTTGCAAACATGTATAAAATTTTAATAACTTTTTACATGTGCTCTTAAATGTATATTAATGGTACAAATGTGTGCTTTTATACAATATTTCGTATTCCATTATTTTCGAATCGAATGTACCTCATGAATTGAAAAATCAGCACTTTATACGTATTTTTAGAAGTACTTTCCTATAGCAAATTTCAGGAAATGTGCCCTTAACGACCTCTTACAAAGTTGCAAATTCGTTTTGCAAGTTTCTTATGCAAGAAATTTTACAAAGTAATATTCAAACGTGAAATAACTTCTTGTGATAATAAAAGGGTATTGTTAGACGTCTCGGGTTTGGTTCGGAAGGTGCATACCAATTTTAAAAATTAAAGATGAAATTAGATATTTTTACGAGTTTCATTTGAAAGAGACTCTGGTCTCCCTATGTAAAAATATACTCTAATAATAAACATTGAAGTATTCACTTCCATAAATTAACAGTCTACCTACACCATCAATTTAACTTATTTGTTCAATAAAAAGCGCAGCTAACACAGGAAAAATATCTGGGATCATGAAGTCGATTCCTGTCTGGATTATTGATACCCCACAGGAACTCATCAAACTTCCCCTAAAATATAAGGAAGGTTTAACATATAAAAGCACATAAACACCTTAGGTACCATGGAGGTTGCTCGACTGCTTATTATACATTAAAAAGTCAAAGAAAAAACAAAAAATAAAAGAACAAAATTCCATACAGCTTCCAGAAACAAATAGTGGAACAAAGACTCTCCACCAACATTTAAGTATTTAGACCAATCGTAGTTAGGAAAAATATAAAAATGGAAAAGAATAAACCGGCCTGAAAGGACCTGCCGCTTAACTGAAATACAAAAATGTTGACAAAATGATAGCAAATTTACCACTTGCTACAGTCAGCAAAAAATGACAGAAACACAATTTAACCGAAAGGATTTTTAAAAACATAATGATTCAAGACATTTCCAAAAGTTTTACGCACATTAAACACGAAAAAATGGAATCCTATTTTTGTGATATTTCCTACAAAAATAGGATTCCATTTTTTAAAAAAAATGCTGGGTCAAAGGAAAAAACAGGCATTCGCTGATTCATTCGTAAAGAAATGAAAGATCCAAATAACAAAGATACAAAAGAAAACTCATCTTTTAGTATCGGTATAACATTTGGTTTGTGAGAGATAGACGGACAAACGCCACAATGCGGAATCCAAAATATCGTTCCTAGAAGCAAATGAGCTTAAAAGAAAGCTTATCTTTTAGCTAGAAAAGCTACACAAGTAGTTCCTACTGAGCATTCTACACATAGCCAAAATATAACGATCTTCCCACACACAAGTGAAAGGAAGTGCTGATTGAATTCCAAGGATGTGGGCTTCGATTCTCCAATGATCAGAGTATAAGAAATAGGTTGAGTCACATGTTTGTTTGGAAACCGAAATTGGTCTGGTTGTCTCGATTTAAATACAGAAATAGATAGATTATTCCAAACTTTAGCTACCTTAAATGTCTGGAAATAACAATGCTCGTAGACCAGTTTTGAATAATAGTGTGATAATTTTGCGTAATATATTGGCTCATATGCTCCATCAGATCAAGCAACTGATCCCTCAACTATCAGGACCGATGCCCCTTCAAAAGATTTTGATTGGTGACGGGCCTATATTAAATCAGGTCTAATATATCTAGCCGTTTCACGTTATCGTTTCTCTGTTACTTTTCCGTAATCTTGTCTTATCAGCGAAAGCTATGCGCGATATTTGTGGAGAGGTAATACAATATATATACAGGGTGTTGTAAAACAACACCAGTACACACACCTCACAAAATTCCTGATATTAAAATAGAAAAACAAGTACCGGTATAGACCATCGAGGATGTACAAATGCTTCGTTTCGGCGCTATAGGGTTCCGAAAGTGTGTATAGGAAATGAACTTTAAAGCTTGATAATTCCAATACCATGAAGAGTAGAACTGAGAAGACTTGGCATCCTCAAAGACTTGAAAGCTGCTCTATCCAAAATTATGCAGTGAATGCACAAGGGATGGTCCAAAGGAAGTCGTGAATTCCCAGGCATTCTCTGGAGTCAATATGGATAGATTGTCTAAGACGACTTTCCATATGAATACAGAATACAGGTATAAACGCAACGACTGGCAACTAACCGGGCAAAGACAATCACTTCCAATAAAAAAAGTTCAGCAAATTCGCTTAAATCTATGTAAATTACTCCTGTTTGTTATGCATCCACATGCTTTTTTAATGAAAATATCTTTAATATATCGACTAGTCCCACCTAAATTTTGCCCAGCACACACTAAGGTTCTCGGCTGGCTACGGGCCTGATGTAAGTAGAACGTTTGTTGCATACTTTTTTTTCACGTTAAAGCATTCAATTTTACTAAACCTAAACAAAAAATGCATAAGGTGTACTAAGTAGTGAATATTCGTGATGAAAATAATAATAATTAAAAAAAAAAGATTTCGTCAATAAAACGTCGATTCCGTTGTTTGGTGTGTTTTTTCTTTGGAGGGGGGAACTTCGTGGAATTACTTTTCCCGTGTTTTTTTTTTTTAATTTTGGTTTTCTTCCCAACTATTAAATCACTGCTAAACAGATGGTGGGAGGGAGGGCCTGTAACTGGACCTGCTTGGTTATCGGACGTGTCCCCTTGGCGATGGGGATACCAATTCCATACAAATCATACATTCTATATAACTAGTAGTGCTTTTGGCACCATAGGCAAACGTAGGAATATATAAGCACATCCGTTTCGGTCTCGTGCGACCCCCACCAGTCTGATACATTTTACACACTCATATATGCAAAGTAATACCCATTACACCCTAAATACCTTCATTTTGGACATCTCTAATATTTTTGTCACAATAAGTTGGCTTACAACAGCTCTGGTGGAATAAATGGTTTTCTACACATACAAATCAGTATAAATATTGTTATATTTCAAGCGCTCGTCGTTTAAGAAAATGCGGGTCACAACGACCATTTTTTGCTCAATAATGTAGTTTTTTGTGCTTTTTCCAGCGACACTCATTACAATCCGGTTTTTAACTGCCATGATGATCACTCGGAGCTTCCAAGATGGTTGTTTTTCATTAAATTTCAGTTTGCAGTGACAATTTTAGTCATTCGAACTCAGACATACATACAATAAACAACTTGTGCCTGTACCCTATCACTCATTATATACCTCTGCTAAAACCTATAAAAAAAAAAAAAAAAAAAAAAAACAGTACGTGTAGACGTGTTGGTTTCCAGCCTATACGCTGGTGAAGTTTTGTGCACCAGGTGGCATTTTGATTTTCTTCCATTGTTATCCCACTTTTTCCAAAAAAGTTATATTTAGCACCAAATGGACCTCATTTTCGAAATCTATTGAGAGGGTATTTTCGGGCCTCTGCGACCATTTATGGCTGCACAGGATGAAGCTAAACTTGCACTTTTGTCAGTTTGCTCACCTAGCCTGAACAACGAGGTATTTTCTGGGGGGTCATTCCGCAGTGGCTATAGGCGATACTGAGCTCAAACACTGTATGTGCTCATTTGAGCCAAAGACAAACCTTTGTACCAAATTTCATCAAAATCCGAGAAGTTACAAAATCTATAAAATCTGGTCAGTTGGCGTGGAAAAAGAAAAACACATATAAAGCGAAATCTATGTCATAGTTGAAAACGCTTCACATTAACTCCCTATTAACGAAATTAAATGTGCGTTGAAATATAGTTTAAAATTTAATCTGTTTTCAATGCAAATGGGAACATGCGAAACGACATTAATTTCATTCTATTCGCTTTTAAGCACAATTTTTATGCAATTAACTTGGAAAGATAATCTAGGGCACAGTTCAATATAATAGTTAAAAATACGTCCTATTAACGAAATCAAATTTTCGTTGAAATATAGATTGAAATTCAACGTGTTTTCAACATGCAAAAGAGGATACAAAATAATAGTTAATGTCCTCGTCTGAATACTCTGCGCCCCCTCCCCCTATCGTCATTCCTACTCATCCTCTAGTTGGACCATATATGTTGTGGAGATTGCGTTTGTAAGAAAACAATAACTACTGTGAATGTTGATTATAGTTGAGAAGACTCAGGAAGAGAGTTGTCTGCATTTCCCACAGCTTTCTACATCTTTCCACAGTATTACAATAATATGATTTTATAAAGGATAGGGTAAAAATAGTGGGACACTTTTTATGTAGCAGAATAATTGATTTTTACAGGGTGTCCATCAAAATAGTGGAACACCAGATGCATAACTACAAGGTGAGTGGGCTGGGAAAAGTCCAGGGGCCCATCCCGCATAAGATAATCTTGTTTCTCCCAAGAAACGTTTCTTTAAAAGTGAAGAGTGGTATAGTGAATGAGGAACGAGAGGCTCACTTCTTTCCTATACACCACCCAAGATATGTCGAAGAGGGATCAGCTGAGTGATTTATTATTACTCGCTTATTCAAGTTTGTCTGACTCTGACAATGTGCTATCTTTTAGAGGGTACGTTTGTCGTGGTCGCCATCTTGAAACAGTGCAAGAAGAACATAGTATTTCCAGACTTTTCAATCAACTACACACAGTGTTCGATTTGTGGCGGGGGATGGTTGGGATTATCCCCCTCTCGGCAAAAATTTTCTGTGGTACTTTCTACAGATATATACTTCTAACCTGGAATGTGGACGATCCCAAAATATCGTATAATACATATATCACTAATTCTTCCCCCTCTCCGGAAATTGCACAAATCGAACACTGGTACATACTAATGTCATCTCATAAACATATTTGATGCGATATACAACTCTTCAGCGAAAAATTGGTCATTGCCATGGCCGGGACCCGAACCCGAATCCCCCAGTTGCCGGGGCTGAGTATTATACTATTTTATCGTGCCATGGTGGTACAATGGTAGAAAGTCGAGCCGGCAACTGGGAGATCCGGGTTTGAGTCCCGGCCATGTCAAAGACCATTTCTGTATATTTTTAAACAGTTGCCTCACACAAAGTCTTTACATAAAGCATAAATACAGTAGTTGTTTTTATCTATTGTATTTTGGTTTTGTTTCCATATTTATAATGCTTCAATCAAAATTTTGATCACTTTTCTTAACAGCCCTAGCAGCGGCTAATACTGGGCTAACCTTGGTCGATATTGGCCGGTACTGGCCCAGTATTGGACCGATATTAACCTGATATTCTGTGCTGCTAGGGAGTTTTTAGAACGTACTTGATACAAATATGTACTTGTAATTAAAGTTAATTTTAAATGCAGAAAAAAAATATGGTATTTTCCCAGATATTTTGTGGATTATCGGATCGTATTATAAATGAGAGTGTGTTGTATTACACTTTGATCAAGAACATATTAAATATCGTAACAGCAGTGGTGAATTTAACAAAGTTTTTGTTTTGCAAAATTTTGCCCCCCTGTACAATGTAAACCTGCTTTCGTTTCTGCGAAACGGAAGGGGGCGGAAACGAAGAAAGCGGAAGGAAATTAAACAATTATTGATTCTTCCGAGCAGTAAAGTTTTTTTCCGTCACGGAGTTCTTTGTTGCTGAAGTCGAGTTTTAGTTTCTTTCCGCAACTTCCGGGCCTTTTCTGTCTTTTACTACCCTTTCTAGGTTGGAACACCAAGCATTTTGCTCAAATGACACAAGAAACGCTAACACAGTAAGAAATTTATCACTGATTTTCTTAACAATATAGACAATATTGGGAAAATGTCAAGGTTAAATATGTTTTGATTTTCTTTTCTTTTTTTTTCTAATTTGCGTGGTACGATTTGCCTGCTGGTCTGTTTTCATGTTTCTTCCTTTCCCTCAGCCAACTGGCGAGTGGCAAACTTGCACAGCAGTGTTGCTCGGTACTTTAGAAAAAAGTATTGTTTTCGATGGTCTGACAGGCATTGAAATATCTTTTTCGTACTTCTAAAGCTGACATGTCCATGATGTTCTACTGATCATATTTTCTTATCCAGTACATACAAACCTGACAAGATAAAAAAAAAGTAAAGGCAAATTATAAATTGTTGGGGATATTTAATTTGTAGCAGATTGATACAGCAAGGGGTTTAAAATTAAGATTTTTTTTTTATTTTTATTTTTTTCTGTGTTAGCTCTATCAAGGAATTGTGCAGAATCAATACTCAATTTCGGACTATAACGATCTTAGGAACTTGGAAAGACCAAAAGTGCCGTTGTTCGGGATGTGTTCTGTTTCTTATCTCCTTCCCTAAAAACAGAGCGTGGACTATTCCCGTACGAACGTTTTGACAAAGGATTGCTCTAAATTAAACATCACATGGAACCAAGCTTGTCACCAGCCACAAACTGAAGGGGGACGTGCACAAGGAAACATTTAGGGGTAACACAGGTCACGATTTATATTAAATTGTTATTAATGTTCTTAACGAACATTTTCATTTGTCAAGTCGGCTCCTACCCACTTCGTTCAATAGGAACTGAAGACACGATCACGCGCATAGAAAGCAAGCGCACTGACTTTTCAGCCACCTTGAGGTTACAGGTCACTATATTATACCTTATTGTACCTTATTTATACGCATAAATTCAGTTTATGTTTTATGGTGGGGGCAGGGATCTTCCCACTCTCTTGCTGCGGGACTACATGGAAACGAAGGTGAAAAATGTTTACTATGTTTACATCACATTGTCTATAGATAAGCCATCAATTGAATGAAATTCATTGCAGAAATGCTGGAATTGAAAACCCGAAAATCTAGGATTGACTTTATCTAAAATAATAAACGTTCTTCTATTGGGTGCAACTACGAAGAACAGTACGGAGTCTGAGAAAGCTCAAAAGATAACAGAGAATACCCAGACCCAGCAGGAAACGTAGGAGAAGACGTAGTAGGCTTGGAAGCAAGTTTCTACATGTTTTAGCAGAGCCGAATGAAGGGGGGCTCTAAAGGGGCTGCAGCCTAGGGTAGGGGTCCAACTCGTGCAGAGGAAAATGAGTTACTTTTACGACTGCAAGAGAGAGGTATACGTGGGCCCTAATAACAAGAGTCTTTAGCCCATGGACTATCCCAGGACCCCTAAATAGCTTAACCTTTGTAAGACTTGTAAGATAAGATAAAATGAATGTTATGGGCGGTAACAGCGCTCTGGCTTACGCTCGTCCCGATAAACCCGGTCTTTCTCTTGTTTGTGGTTCAACATAAGAGGTTTTCGTACCTACGTTACGAGTGGGTGTGAGAGTTTTAATATTTATAGGATACTGGACAAATGACAAGCAATAATGAAATTTTGGAAAGAACTGATGACGTCATACGCCTACGACATTGCGGGTATTCTAATTTCTCAGGGGGGCATTTTATACACATTTACAATTTACAAGTATTATTGGGGCAGCTTTTCAAAATTTCACTATTGCTTGTCATTTGTCCACTATCTTTAAAAATATTAAAATTTTCACCCACACACTCGCTACGTAGGTACGTAAACCTCCTAAAAGGTTCATATGCAAGGAAAATTTTATCAGGTGATATAGTAGATACACAGCCTTTTAGGAGGTTTACGTCTTTCCTGCTCCATATAATGGAGAGTAACGTCGATACTGTCTGTTAATTTACATGGAGAGTTTGCTTAAAGTTCGCATGACAATATTGTCACAGATAATTAACGTCCTACATTATATCAACGTTGTGCATTTCGAACGTAGCTGCATGAACTGAGCCCAGATTATACCTTTGACTATGAGCAATGTACTGTGCTTTCAATAATCAGAAAAAATCAGTCCCTGTATATCTAGTGAATTTTGTTTAAGGCCTTTAGGCAACTTTGGCCCAAGCCGGGATAAAGTAGGGAGAAGAAATGTGGAAGGAGTCGGCCAGGGCCTAAGTTGGAGGCATAATATCCCTACATTTCCCTGATATACCTGAGGAAAACCATGGAAAAATATCTGTCAGGATGATCGGCTACTGAGATCGAACTAATGATCTCCCGAAAGAGATTCTGTTCCAAATAATTTTATAAATACAAGAGTTACCAACTTTACAAATATGGAACCACAATGCAAGTGCAATTTAGTTTATGATGAATGAATACTTAAGGTTGAATATGATGCTGATTGATATTCTGTCCGAATGCAATCTATGACCTAAAGGTTTCTAGGCAAGGTGAACCGATGGAAGTTTGATGTTGTGTACTATCCCACATATCAAATAGAACACTTGCAGAATATCCTGAACACAAGCACGGAGGAAGTTAATGAATGGTAGGAAATAAAATTGATCACATTTCTACTTACACTCCAACTTCACTACTCAGATACAAAACAGATAAACGAAATTAACAATGAAGAACAAAACACAATAAAAAAGTATGCACAGAACGTTACATCATGGCACTGTTACTATAGTGTCGATTTACAGCTTGTTTACTGAGACTAACGAAACAGTAGATATTAACGAAGTTGCCATAGCATATTTATGAACGCAAATGATTTCGAGAGTATTTTTCGGAAAATTCTTTGCTATCAAGGATCAGATGGAAATGACGCATTTTAGTTTAAATGGAAATACGAATCATGTACCCCCATGGGGAATCAAGTCCGGGGCCCCTTAGTTGCAAGACGATGAGCGAAATCATTCATCCAGCAGGAACATAAATTTCAACACAGTTCCATTTTTTTTTTCCTGACCATGTAATATGGTTATATAACATGGAATGGAATACCAAAGTGCAATTCTAGTCACTTATTTACAATTGATTTAACCATCTTAAAGGATCGGACCTTGCAGACTTCAAAATAGTGATCCAGAAACAAGCAAGCAGGCTCAAATCCTGCTGCCGATCATACTTCCAAACTGAGCTTTTCTTCAGTTTCACCAGGCGAATCTCAGGATGATACATATAGCAAGACCTTGTCGCTACCTTCCCCATTACCCCCAGAAATGTGCTCAACGGAGGGGCGTCATCTCTTATGCCACAGCTGACTAAGTCATAGAAAATAAATAAATTCAATTATAAGATCCGACGCGCTTTGGATTCGACATGAATTTAGTGATAGGTTTATGATTCTTCGGTATTTTTTTGCATACTTTATCAATTGACTCCAAGAAAGCTTATTTCCGAATATTCATTCTACCCCAGCAAAATGAGAGGCGGAATATGAATGCATGCCCATGAAAATGCATTAAAGTTGTTATTTGAGGCGTCCATTTCGCAACGGATCCTTGTCCAAGCGCCATGAATGTTGGGAAATTGACAAAAACACTTCTTAATATTCAATACTAGGACAAATGTATCTGTAAAGCCATGAATATCTTACAAAGCTGGACAAGTATTAGTTTACCAATATTTTACCT
>JAGDQP010074191.1:0-10299 GCA_022664845.1 Lepisma saccharinum | reverse complement strand
ATAACGATATGTTGTACTTCCTTAGTTAACCTCAAAATAGCATGAAAAATATTTATAGAATGTGCATATTATATATGTATTTCAGTATGCGCATGAATAATACAAGTGTTAAAACTACTTTTTTCGGGGCAGCGGTTGATAGTCTGTGGGGGGACATAGCCCCACCACACACGAAAGCATGCCTGAAAGAAAAAGTGCATACTAGTATTTTTTTTTTTTAGAATGCTATTTGCATAATAGAGAGAAAAGCCTGTAGTATGGAACACTGAAGTGTCACACGATACCAGCATCAGATCAGAGACAGTTTATTTTTTGTCTTTTTTCATCCATTTAATAAAAAAGAACTGCCGTTCTTCCCTCTCTTCACACCTCTTGTAAGCTACGGAGCATGGTACGCCTGCCCTGATTTTGATGTCTATGCGTGAAAGAAGAAAGCACATCTTTCTTTTCATTTCTCTAATATTGTTGCTAAAGCTGGCAACACAGGGACCGAAACTTTAACTCTACGCATGCGCAGTAGTCCGGGCGGGGGGTAAGTTTGTATGCGACATTGGAAACATTGGAAAGAGTTCAGATTACACAGACGGATGTGCTAAGCTTAGCTTCTGTACAGCTGATTGAAACATAATTCAATGTGTTGTTCTTTTATCTGTAATTCGTTCATATGGAGTGCTTAAATCTCCGACAAGTGCGACATTGGATGCTCGTCTGCTGAGTGTATTTTGAGTTCATATTGACGTGGGAACAAGTACACAACAGGTGAGTCTGTTGCTTTCTATGCGTGATTTCGCGCGATGAGTTTTTTTCAGTCTGATTGGGGTATTTTTTTCTTTTATTTATTCCGGGGGAAAGAGTACATTCCATCACTGTTTGTCCTTGCAATGGCATCTGGCCTTTCTAGTTTTATTTCATCCTTCTTTTTTTCATTTTGTATACATCAAGCGCTTGAAGTTGTAGACCAGAATATCTAATGTAGCAACACCTGTTGCTCCTTTGTTTTGATTTTATTATGCCACGAAACTACTACTAAAACTTTTTTTCTTACATGAAAACTTTTCCAGTTAGCAGGAGTAATCTTTATGCGCATGGTAATTGTACTCCTGAAGTATTTTTCGAACGTGTCACTTCTTTTGTTTTGTGAAATATAACTAATTTGTGCGTGATCTCCCTTATTGTGCTATTACGCGATAGTCTTTGTTTTTCAATTTTAGTTAATGAGTTAACTGCCTTATTTTGATAGATTTTCGTTTAGTTTATTCGTTCGAGAGCTCTTAGTACGTTCTGAATTGCGCTTAGTTTTTATGTTTACAAACCGCATATTTGTAGTGGTTCCTGACATCAGATGCATTGGGGATACAGCGCAAGTTCGATCCAGTGTCGAATTCGCACACTTTCACTGTGGGGGAGATTTATTAAGGTGGCCAAATTAATGATATGAAGTATCGAGATGCAGTCGTAATTATAAACTGTTGTAAAAGAAGTAATAATGAACTCACTTCAGTGGTTTTCGATCTTTAGAAAACGTCTGGAAATAAAATGTTTCAACTGCTTTACAATGATTTTCATATTTATTACGAAACTTCAAGGAATATTACTTAACACGATTATATATTCAAAAGTTAATTACAAACTAGGTTTTAAACATTCAATCAACATTTTTCTTTTCCTTTTCTTTTTTTTAAAAAAATATAAGAATTGATTAAACTCAATAAATTTATTCATATTTTGCATAAGATTTTGCACTCCATCATTTTAAAAAATTGGAACAGGGGATGTCCCAACAAAGTGTGCATCGGGACAAAATGACAAAAATCAGGACGGTTACGTTTCAAATACAAATTGTAACCACCCGACCCTGCCTGCCAGAATAATTGTCATGCTTGAGATGTTGTTCAAAATCCTGCGTTTACAATTCAGAGAACAGGTGCATCTCCCATAGTCAGAATTAACCATAAAATAATTTAAGGAATGTTCGTACTTGTGACGTGTCAAATTATTAATTCATAGTCTGCAAAATCTGTAAGCCCATTCAAACTCATTACCGAAGTTGAAACGTCTACCATGTTCGTATGCAGAGTGATAGATTAATGCGTGCAAAAAAAATTGAGGGTGAATTCCTGACACCACAGCAAGAAAAAAAAATAACTTTCGGAACAGCGTAGTTTCCGACCTAACGGCGCTCAAATTTAAGAGGCATCGTTTAAAATTACGTCATATCTCGACAAGTAATGACATAAGCAGGCAAACAAATCACATTGAACGTAGTAACCAACACTCGTAAGATACCAGTGGTTCCACCAGACCTCTCCTGTGGGGGGTGTCACCCCCCAAATCCTAGCGAGCACACACACCCCCAACATTAAAATTTTCACAACAAAAAATCGATAGAAACCGTTCAAAACTCCACTTACACCCTCCCAATTTTGATTTTACACCCCTAACTTGAAAATCCTGGCGGAATTCCTGTGCAGCTTCGAGGGGTATGGTTGTTGCCCTATTAAGATATTCCTTGACAACAAACTTCTCGCATTGCACTGAATATTTAACTGATAATCTGTAATGTTTTGTTATCTGACAACTGTAATGCTTACTATTCGTAAGCTAATGTACAAGCTGAATAAATTGAAATTGAAATTGCAAAACCTGTCTACCCGGCACACTCTGTCATAAGCATTGCTTATGTGGATGTATCGGGTGGAGCTATTTCAATTGTGATTTGCTAAACCGACACCGCTTACCTCATTGGGTTAAGTGAATAAAAACGAGTAAATGCTTATACTTGCCTATTTTTAAGTAAATACTTGGGACTAAGTGAAGAAGCAGAGAGTATGCTTTCCATCGGCAGTAATGACTTCTGATTTGAAAGTAAATGCTTCTGTGGTAAGTAAATGCTCGAAACTTTAGAAGCACGTATTTGAGTAAATAAAGATAACTTATAATTGCAAGTAAACTCTGTTAACGCAAGAGGAAGTAAAAGCAAACTTTTATTCACCTCAGGCCACAGAATACTTTACTCGCGAGTATTTGCTTTTCTTTTTTTTCATTCACTTCACCCATTATGTGTCGCGATATGACGTTATTTATGATGGGCCGCCTTTTGAGATCCTGTAACTCCGAAGCTACTACACATAATTTTGAAGAACTTCAAATTAACTTATTTTCTTGTTTTGATGTCATGAATTTGCCCTATTTTTTTTTGTACCCACTAATCAATCACCCTGTATATGTGCATAACATGTAAACAAAATGTCGCGTGCGTGTGTATCGTCGAGTACATTAAGTAAGTAATAAAATGAGAGGAAATTGAATTTATAGCATGTTCTTATTCAGAAAAACAAAATCATTTATCTGTCTACTCGGCCCTATTTTCAAGGAAGATATGGCACTTCAGATCTACATGCACTGGCTTTGTCATTGCATATTTCAGTGTTAATTTTCTTAATTCATAATTTGTTGACTTATCCGACTTTACACGCGTTTACGAATCGTTGTTTTTCAGAGTCTGAAAGAATTAAGAGACCATATATCGGCCTTCATATTCTGCAAACCTTTGTTATCTTATTGTACAAAAAGAAAAGAAAAGTTTTAACATTCAACCCCTTCCGTGCAAAAAAAAAAAAACTCTGAAAAACCGAATGTTTTCCTATTCCGACGATCATATTTCGATACCATTTTGAGCAGTTCGATTACATTTTATGCTTTTCATGCAGAGGTCTAAACTTATCAAGCGGAGTTTAAAGGAAGAAGTGTTTTTTGTTTGAATGTCTTTAAAAAAAAAGTCCTTACATATTACATTTTCCGTAAACGTCTGCAAACACATCATTTGTCATGTACCGCAATAGGAAAACGACCGCCATTGATCAATCATTAGGGATAAAAGTAAAAGAATACCCGTTTTCTATTATTATTATTATGCTGGGCGATTTCAGATGTACAGCCCGGTATGATTGTATGTGGTGAAAATTATCTGGAAGATTTTTGTCGACATTATGTTTGGACTTTCATGAAAAGTGCGTTCTGGTTTCGTGGTTTATAATTTGAAGTAACATATTGTTATATGTATTATCCCTCACCGAGATTCAATGCGGAGGGCAAAACGGAATTATTTAATAAATGCCATATGGATAACGTTTATCGTAAGGATTTCCGACCCGAGTCGCACGTTCACTTAAAGACTTGTTGGGACTCGCGATTTACGAGACGCTCTTAGTAAATGCCCCCGGAAGTTAACCCCAAACAGGCTTTTATTAGACCTTCGAAAGAGTTTGCTTCCTGTTGTCTCCGTAGCGTAGGCGGCAGATCGTCGGAACTGACTGGGAGGCCGGGGTTCGTTTTCCGCCCAGGTCTTTTTTTTTATTCACAAGAACATTTCTTTTTGTTGTTATTACTCATGTATAGATTCTTCCTTTTATATTTTAAACATTGTATATATGCTTCACGGACATTCAATGTCAAGTGAGCGCAGGCGGGTTAGTGGTCAGGTTAAATTTGTTTTTCATTATCAGGGAAAAACAAACGCTATGTTTAACACAAGAAAATTCGTTGTAATTACATACGTCGAGACACTGTTTACAAGGATAAGTTCTATGTTCACTCACTGCCTGAGTTCCTGTGCGGTTACTTCCGGGGATATTTACCCTCCCGAGGCCATTGTCGATTAAACTTATCATACGGAATGTAGTCATGTCAGTCAGAAAGTGGGTTTGTTTGTACGTGCGTGAACGAATTGAACTCAGAATGCGTTTTCGGAGAGACTAATAAAAGCAAATGACGTCATGAAGAAACAAGGTTTCCGAATGCGTGGTTACGGAATGAGATTAAAGCGTTAAAGTCGTTTCGGGTTTCCGAACAAACCCTACGTGTAGTACTCTTAATTACGGGTACTGGAAAAAAGTATGCATCGGAGGAAATTTGTGTATTACTGTCAATATTTTGTCATGGCTATGGTAGTTTGATTGAAAAGTGAGTTAGGACTTTATTTTTTTTCACATTCGGAAAACTATTAAAGTATGCCATTAATGTTATCGTTCAATTTAAATACTGATTCACAAGCTTCATCTGTTAAAATTTCCTGAACAATGGGATGAGAATGTATCACTACCGGTGCAGCAGTAACTTGTGAACGTTGTTTGAAACAGTCCATTTGCCCTGTTATGGACCGGAAGCATGCATTTTCTTGAAAATTTGGATCACACACTGTTCTTCCGCAGTGTTTAAGGTTGGTTACTTCCAGAGCTTAGTCTGGCGCCGTCACTGAATATATGAAGGTGTTGCTGCCGGATGTGATTTTCAAGGCTTCCTTTTTTTCCCTGTGAATATAACGAGGTCGTGACTAAACAAACTTGTTATAGTAAGCTGTTATTGTTGTTCGTGAATGGAAGGACAGAAACACTGATAACTAAGGCGTACTTTACAAATCGCAGATGAATATTTTGTATGTAGGAAAAACTTGCCGAGATATTAAAACAAACAAACAAGTAAAATAAATAAAACGCCACCCAGAATTCTTCCCATGTTGTTTTTAACGTGTATGCCTGCGACTGTAATCTTTATTAATTCGCAAGCTGTAATTTGCTGAGAGATCTAGAAAATGAGATGAGTTCAAGGCCAAGTTTAATAAGGTGTCCAAAGCTATTTTCCCACCTGTTTATAATTGTCAGGTCTTTTATAGGCCTACCCTCTTTATGCACGGACGATGAAGGTTACTTCAATTTATTTTCTGTTCTTGAAAGAAACTGACCATGGAATTGTCCGAAAGGCTCCAGTACCACAAGACTGTGACTTTGCTGGCTAAAGTAATTCAAATCATTTCGCTCAATGGTTATATATATAATTATATAAATCTAGGCAAGCTCAGCGCGCGCAGTACGTTGAGAATCACTTACTTTTTTACATCATGACTGGAGAGAGTAACATTGAGTGATTTATTTTTACGTGGGTTTGACCTAGGACCGTCACGTCTCAGAGATTACGTCCCTTAACGAGCTTTCTTCTGGATGATGTGTGGTAAAGCTAACTACCTTTCAGTCTGGTTACCGTACCGGGGTTCCCCTATTGAGGCTATGAAAGACTGTCTGCATTGTCGAGCATGCAGCGACAGTTCAAAGATCCTAAATTTTTACCACAATTAGACGACTGACGATTCTGTTTCTTTTCTCTCCTCCTTAATCTTATCGGCTGAGTTGAAGTTAATTTCCTGGACTACGTTCGATTAATTCACTGTAGTATTTGAATTTCATTTATGGCCTTGAGGCAACTGTCACTCAGACCGGCATAAAGGCGGAGAGAAGATGTGGGTAGGAACTTCACCAGGGTCTAGCTACCTTCGCTGCATTAGCTTGGTTTGACTGAGGAGATACTCTCTGTGAGGAATCCTGAGGATAGCAGGCCGCTGGGATCCAATGCACGTTAATGTTCACTGGGAAGTCATCCTCTTGTTTGGTATTGATCCAGGAATTCTTGAGCAGGATTTCTCCTTTGTTCCTTAATGATAGGGTCCAGCTTTCGTACACTTTTCTATACCCAAACTGATGTATGGTGTACTGTAGTTTTTTTCTACTAACGTTCAGCGTCCGAGCACTGCCTGATTAATGTAATAATTTACTTAAAATAAGGTATCCACTCGTCGCAGAGTTTAATCATGCATCACTGAAATTGGTCATCCTCGAAGGATATGCAACCGGCCTTTACTGCAGCTTCTGGTACATCGAACCCACTGACGCACATATTTTACTTCCATATAATTATCATCGTTAATGGCTTTTGAATGTCTTGATGCACTACCTTCCAATGTTTCAGTGTCAAAAAGTTAAATCACAGCACACTGCTTTATAATTAACTCTGTACTCTACTTGCACCCACTTCATTATTCTTCGAAGGTAGTAGATAGGTATCTAAAACGACGCACATGTATTCACAAATGATCACATTATTGCATGCATCTTGTATCTTACGTACTGCTGTCACAATCAATATCCGCCCCAGTGTGTGTGGAGGCTTATTGTCCAATCGGATTAAATCGTACGCTGAAACCGAGAAAGGCGTCGGCAGAACACTATTATCGGTCCAGAGTTTGGTCTATACTGTTGCAGCGTATGGGCAACAGATGCAGTTTTACTTATTGTACTTCCCCCTGACGCACACAAAATTCCTTTGTTTTTTCTCTTTGATGATCCCCCCTTCCCCCGTAAAGGTTTTATATTTAATATTACTACGAAAATTAAGTTCCTAATTCGTTTGTTCATTTACACATATTTAATTATCTAATATAACGATAGTTCCATTTGAAAAACTTGACAAGAGGGAGGAAAAGTAACAGCGACTGGAGCGTTGCCGCTTGGCTATGGCAACCCGAAGTGAGAGAACGGCTGCAGCGAGTTCAGTTTTGTTTTTAATTAGAAGTCAAACCGGCATAAGAGCTACATCATGAAGCTAGAACGGAAGAATGTATTGGTGATAAGTTTTCTAATGACTACAGAGTAAATCACTGTCCCTTCCTAAAATAGTGGTTCCTTTTAATTTGGTTGTAGTTAATGATCACCAATTAACACTTGCATTTCTTTCACCTGTTGTGCACTGTACAGAGGACTTTCCGTTAACAACGTGTAGTGGTCTTTCTTGGCGAATAGCAATAAGCATTTGGCAGGTGGGTAGAATTTAGTTATCACAATAGTTCTGAATATACAGATACCGGTACATACAGTAAACGTGTGCTATTTTATCAACTGCTTATGTTGTTCTGGAGCTCTTTTCATTTTATTTTTCTGACTACAGGGAAGGGGGAGGGGAGGGAGGCAGAAAATGGACATGCGTGATGTTTCAATAGTTTTCGTTATGTGTAAACATTTTTAAAAAACCTTCGTTAATAGTACTTTTAAAGGACGCTTGTTTCTAATATACCTACATCACGAAGTTCCTCTCAAATCTCAGGATGTTCCACAACTATGAGAATTCACTTTGTAATTAATACACTGCTGCTTGTTTTGGGTATGTTTTTTCTTTTAAGCATTGCAAATGTAAGTGTTGACTGTTCCATCGAAGAAAGCTAATGCGTTTAGTTTTGAGAATTTTAATTAACAAATTCTTTCCTGTCGCTTGGAAGATCAGACTAGATATTATCACGTGAGTCTTGAATTACCGGCTAAAAGAACGTGGAATGTACAGCGATGAGCTTTGTACTTTCCGTTACAAGAAAACCATGCGAAAACGCAACTCTCGATGCAAATTTAATTTACTTACAAATATTTCCTGAATATAAGAGAGGACCGTTATGAAATTATTAGCCGTTCATCGCCACGAACTGAGGAAGGCAGGCTTATCCCACGAATCTTATATTTTGGCGGCCAAAAGACATTCGATCTGTAGTGTATATGGTGTCTGTGTATGTGTAATTTCCCAGTTTACCAAATATAAGCACAATTTTATTAGAAGATAGTTTTTCGGTAACTCATTACAAAACTTCTTTGTAAACTGTTATTGAAGTGATGTGCACAGATTTGCTTGAACTCTGCAGAATTATGCCTATGCAAGTTATGAAATAGCGAAACTATTTTTGTTTCTGTAGGAAGATATTTGATGATTGGCGTCACGAATTTCCCGGAATTTGTATTGAAAATTTAAGGCTACATATAAAAATCAAAGGTACGTGCTATATAAATACGTTTCCCTGTTTAATGATTTTTTTTTTATATACATTAAATTTGGTGCTAGAATTTTAATGATTCTGAGATGATCTTGTATTCTCGCGTTTCATTTTGTAGTATTGCATTTTCTTTATGGGTATGCTTTCAATTGAAATTTTTGCTATGTTACGATACCATAAATCATACTAAACGCTTATTTCTTCTTTTGAACTCCTTCGGAGGTAGCCCACTTTTATTTGGTCATTGTTTGCGTTTCTTTGTCACTTATTTTCTTTTGATTTATTCCTTTTTTTCTTGAGTTGCGTTTTATTTGATTAGTTGTTTTAATTTCCTGTTTATTGTCACCGGGGTTTTGTAGATATTTTTCAATATGATCATCACAGTGTTTCTATTCCTAGCAATTTTATTCAGGTTTGTTTTCTTTTGTCTTACATTTGTTTAATCGAATTATCAGCCGATATCATGACAGCAGTGATTCTGTCAGACTCCCTCTGTGAAGGGGGGTGTCACCCTCCCAAATTCTCGAGCGCAACCCCTAGGCCCTACTTATTATTTTTTTTTACGGACAAAAATGTATTGAAACCTTCCAAAGTTCCACTCTCCCAATTATGACTATACCCCACAACCTGAAAATTCAGGCGGAATCCCTGCATCACAGATGTTATGAATCCAATTTACTGTTGTTCAAATTTGATAATTTATAACTCAGTCTTCGTTGGAATGTTGTTCGTGCATTAATATTTCAATTGATTCCGTTAGTATAATTTTCTTCGCATGATCACTGCTTTTGTGTGCTCCCTGGAAGTAATTGGCTTAACCACGCATACACTATATCAATGTTGTGACACTGCTGATTTCTCCGTATTATTATTATTACAATGAGTGTTCTTTAATTCTAGTTTTCACGAGGGCTTCCTGTGTAACAAATATGCAGTTTCTCACATTTACAATTAATGTTGTACAGATCTGGGGCCTTATGTGATACTGAAGTTGCCTTTTGGTTTTCTCCAGTCATTTATGTGCAGGGTGGATAAAACTAAGTTTTCAATATTCTAGGAACGAAAAGTTCTTCTCAAACCAACAAAAATGTTCCTTTGGGAAATCATAAACTAGAGTAATTTCGGAGCGTCCGAAATGATAGAAGCATCATTAGAAATGACATGATATCTCTACAAATAATGGCGTAGGCCGTGTCAGTTTAGCAAATCATAATAGAATTTGTATCATCTATTTCAGTAAAGTTTATGATTGAGGGAGTGCCGCCTAGATGGGTCTTGGAACGTAAAAAGAAATCGTTGTCAAGGAATTGAATGATTTAATAGAACAAACAGAAATCTCCTCTAGTTGGAGTCGTCAATCATAAACATAGCTTAATAGGTGTATTGGGTATTACTTCAGGTGTGATTTGCTGAACGAGTACTGCTTTACGTAATTATTTGTGGAGATATTACGTAATTTATGACAATGCTGTGCTTACTTTGGACGCCTCTAGCTCTAAAACTGCGCTTTACATTTCTTGTAAGAATATTTTTTCTTGGTTTGATGAAAACTTCTTTCCTCGAATATTGACAACTAATTTTTGTTCACCCTGTATAGTTCTGGTACTATATCTTTCGAGTACTCTCCTTATTCGATTCGTAATGCTGCTTAAATGCGG
>JAGDQP010074190.1:0-10299 GCA_022664845.1 Lepisma saccharinum | reverse complement strand
AAATGGCTGCAGTTAGAAATATCAAATTTGGTAACAAGGTACATTATCTTTTGTATTCTACTAAAATATTACATGATATATCCAAAGACGCCATATTTGATCCACAATGGGGGAGCTAATAATCATTTTCCACACCGTTTGAGCTAGAGACACGAAATTTGGTATAAAGGTGCATTACGTTAGTAGTTTAGGGAAATATTACAACATTTGGGAGAAGTCGCCATCTTGGATCCAAAATGGCCATCCAAAATCCCATTTTGCACACCGTTTGAACTGGATAAATGAAATTTTACTTGAAGGTGTGCCATCACAAGTAGGTCACGACAATATAAAAAACTGAAAAAAGTCGTCAACTTGGATCCATAATGGCAGCTCCAAAATCCCAATTTCCAAATCATTGAAGGTAGGAAAACGAAATTTTCTTTGAAGGTGTATGACCAAGAGTAGGTTACAATAAATGGGGCAAACCTCCCCTTTGAGGGGCAGCCCCGAGTGGGAAGGTGCAGATGGACACCATGGTGGTGTAGTGCTGCAGAGCAGGAAGTTTTTCGTTAAGATAAAGGAGGCGCATCCTCTCAAAAGCACTTAAGTTGAAGGCGCATCCCCTTAAAAGGGTCTGGGGGCAGCGCTCCCAGCGAATCAAAGCGAGTATATATATATATACGTCTTGAGGGGTATCGTTGAATAGCTCTTGATGAATAATCTACAAATCAATAAATAGTTTCTCGATAATGCTCATATATCGGGATCGAGATCTACCTGAGCCTGTAGGCCTGCCGAAAGGGATTTTTTTTTACCAATCGACAGTATTTAAAATAACAGATACTTTGATAATTCTATATAATACTGTGATTATTCCCAAATTGGAATAGACAGCAATTATCTAGAGTCCCTCACTAAAACTGCTATTAGTAAACTGGAGGTAGTTCAAAAATATTTTATGCGATTGATATGTCGTAAGCTCACACTGAAATATTACCTCTATAGTTATGAGTTTTCAACTTTAATTCTTTACACATACGAAGTCAAATCATGATTAAGCAATATACAGAAGATATTATTATTATCAATAGCAAGGTAAATAGCAAATATCTACTCGAAAGTAATTGTGTTCCAATTCCAACACACTCCACTTGAGAGCATCATTTGTTAGGTACCAGAAAATCCAAAGATGGTCTATTAACAAACTATTGATGACTTATAACAAATTTAAGTAACAGGTTAAATTTTATTTGTAATCCTAGAGAAAGTAAACAAATTTAAATACTTGGGAGCATACGTAACAAGCACAAATGAGGTAACGGAAGAAATAAAAAGTCGCTTAATATCGGGGAACGCATGTTTCCATTCAGTTCAAGAACTTCTAACATCGCGATTAGTATCAAGGAAATTGAATTTAAAAATATACAGAAATGTTATTCTGCCGGTAATACTTTATGGTAGCGAAAGTTGGAGTACGACCCTAGCAGATGAACATAAATTACGTGTATTTGAAAATAAGGTTTTGAGAAAGATATACGGGCCGGGATGATTGGAGAGTGGAGGAGACTGCATAATGAAGAACTCCACGGACTGTACGATTCACCAGATGTTGTAAAAATAATGAAATCGCGACGACTAAGGTTGGCAGGCCATGTAGCTCGGATGGGGGAAAAGCTAAGATCATATTTTATCCTGGTTGGAAGGCCGGATGAAAAGAGGCAATTTTGAAGACCGAGACGTCGTTGGGAGGACAATATTAGAAGAGATCTTCGAGAAGTAGGTGTTCGTGATGAAAATTGGCTTGATATATCCCAGGATAGAATCCAATGGCGAACGTTTGTTACTGCGGCGATGAACTTGCGAGTTCCATAAGCCATAGAGTAGTTAGTTAGTTAGTTTTAATTATGTTACGTAGTAATCATATTGTTGATTTTACATTGTTCAATACGTTCAAGCTATAAGCCTATATCGATGGCACTGAAGCAAATCTGATGTCTATTATAATCTTTGTAGATTTATTGTAATTACATGTACTTTCTCTTAGTGTTGTTTTGGAAGCTGTTCACCGCACTGTAATAAATTATTATTATTATTATTTTAGAGTTTGAATAATATGGTCTCAACGAGATGTTGCTTGTAAGGACAACCTTGATAGTCGTTTGAGTTAGGAAACTGGAGCGTCAGTCATGAGATTGCGGGTTCGAATCCCTCCTGGGTATGAATGTTTGTGAATTTTAAACTGCAGTGCATTCAAATTGTCTTGATGGGCCAAAGTCCATAGTTACTAAAATGCTCCATATAAAATAAGTTTACGAAAGTTTTACGAGGACACTATAAAATATTGCAATATTGTCTTGTATCAAAAAATGATATTATTATTATTGACATTCAAAGCCATTGAATAGGTATAACAAAAATTGTGTTAATAATGATCCCACATAATATTCTTTCTCATGCACTTTACTTTACAACTCTGCAGTCTTTAGAAGGAGTGGTATACTTCTCAAACTGTTAAGTTTTAATTTCGTTTTGTTATTAAATAATATCAGCCATGTGAGAAAGTTGTGTTTTCTTTATTTAAGAGTTTTAATGTAAATGCTAGAGGTTTCAAACTGTTCATTTTATTAGGACATAAAGGTTAAAGGAGTGTTCATTGTAATCCTTGATTACGAAAATTAAAATCATACCCATACTGACAAGGTGAATGTCCATTGACTTTAAACACTGCAAGATCCAGAAATTTAACAATTTGGTCAGTCCTTAGCCTGAAAAGTGTGTAGGGAATCAGTTAGTTAGCGCTGAAATTGTTCTTGAGTTATTGGTGACGAACAATGCTGCTGACATAATATTTGTGTTATCAAAATGAGCTGTCAAATGTTAGGAAATATAAGAAAGAATATTTCCTCAATAAAGTTTATTTTATTGGGGATTGCAATCCAATTAAATTTTAAAAAAAGAACTCTACTTTCCTAAAATCGGTTAATAAGAGGCCAGAGTTTTGCAGAGTGTAGAGTACCATTTGCTAATAAAATTAATACATAGCCAAAAATGCTTTGATCTCTTCTGAAATCATTCGAGATATTTATTGAAGTAAACACAATTTACTAATTATTTATTATAGCTTAGCTAATCTATGATGAAAGTATCATGTCTGAATATTCGAAATTCAGTTCCCCACAATTGGATCAAGATTCACGAAACTCTCGGGGGCTTAATTACTGGCCCTGGTTGGCAACATAGATCAGGAACACGTGAACACCCGCCGAAATTTTTGGGAAATTGCCCAGGACAATATTAACTTATTAACTTTTGGACTGAAGCTAACTTTTAGCTTCGAGAACAGTTCAACATATAATTTGAAGAAACTAAATATTAAAACTTTTGCTGTAACGCAATTTGATAGCCAATGTCTGCACAGTGCAAAGATACTGAAACATATTCTTACGACAATCATAAAATACCAGTTTTTAAAACAAATTACTCGTATTGTGCCATCCGAATGCTTTTCTTGATGATCTCGATATTTGTTACAATGGAATATTTCCCTTTCGAATCACATTCGATTAAATCCTGTAATGTGCAAATCCATGTTTGTGCCAGCGGTGCTCCTTTTACAATTAGAGTTGGATCTTGCAGTAATAAGCATTTTAATATAATAGTCGCAAGCGTTACTTTTAATTTAAACCTGCAATGGTTGTGTAATGATTGTGTATCTGTTTTTGTACCTGAAAATAAGGAGTACGGTACATAAATCTTCTAACATTTTGACATACAGATGCTTATCAGAATAATGGAAACACCTGTAGTTGGCAACACGTCAGATGTATGGGTTGGCAGTGGTGTCGTGGCGACCGCAGCGCCGGACTGCTGGTGGTGGTGTGTTAGGTCGGTCTCCATACTACGTCAGGCGTCGTGGAACAGGAGTGTGCAGTGGCTGCAGCAGACGGAGGTAGTGTAAAATGGGAGACCTCTCAGAGTTTCAAAGAGGGCAAATTGTTGGTGCGCGGTTATGTGGAGTGAGTGTGACGGCAGTGGCTAGTGTGTTAGGTGTGTCGCCAGGGACAGTGTCGAAGGTGATGACGGCCTACACAACACACGGGAAAACCACATCGGGGAAGCGGAACAGTGGGCGGAAGAAAAGCATCAGTGACAGGGCACGCCGGGTATTAAAGCGCATTGTCACGCGGAACCGTCGTGCCACTGCGGCGCAAGTGACGGAGGAACTCAATCAGCACCTCCCCCAACCTGTTTCGACAATCACAGTCCGCCGCGAATTACATGACATGAACTTACGGGGTCGTGTTGCACGGGCCAAACCTCTCATCAGGGACCAGAACGCTTTAGCACGCCGCAAATGGTGCCGCGACCATGCAACTTGGACCGTTGACGACTGGAAACGTGTGGTATGGTCGGATGAGTCACCATTCACCCTATTCCAAACCACGGGCCGTGTTTATGTGTGGAGAACGCCCAAAGAAGCGTATGATCTGCAGTGTCTCCGCCCAACTGTGAAACATGGCGGCGGCACGGTGATGCTGTGGGCCGCAATATCATGGTTTTCATTGGGTCCTGTGGTCACACTTCGCGGACGCATCACTGCCAACGATTATGTCGCAATTTTAGGAGACCACTTGCATCCTATGGTCCGGATGTTGTTCCCGGACAATGACGCCATATTCCAGGATGATAATGCACCCATTCACACAGCTGGAGTTGTTGCAGCGTGGTTTGAGGAACATCGGGATGAAGTTCAACACCTCCCCTGGCCCGCCCAATCCCCAGATCTCAACATAATTGAACATCTGTGGTCCATCTTGGAAACACGACTCCGGCGACGATTTCCACCTCCATCCTCTCTCACAGAACTGGCCGATGCCCTGCACGAGGAATGGTGTAATATTCCACTTGCTACCATTCACGACCTCTATGCCTCCATCCCACGTCGCATCAAGGCTGTTCTGAAGGCGAAAGGTGGCCCGACACCATATTAATCTGGTAAGTTGCACTTTCGTTCAGGTGTTTCCATTATTCTGATAAGCATCTGTAAGTGTAAATATCCGAATGGGCTCCAGTTGGCTTCTCGCTGAAACAACCTGGAGACGCAAAGCTATATTTCTTTAAGAACGTAAGTTCCGAAGCACTTCATTCACAATAATTTTTATAATTCGAGTCGTACTGATAAAGTTTCTGATTAACCATCCCCGAAAATAATTCTGGTTACGTACCTGACATAGATATATAACATTTTAATTTCAATACTATTTTCATGGTAATAACTAATAAGACTCAAATAAAGCTGATATGATTATAAGACAGACTAGCCTTCATACATGAACTATATTAAATACTTAAGCAAATTAGCTAGTTATCGTTTCAATGATAACGAGATCCATTTATTAAACATATAATAACATATAAAGTAAGGGTTGATGTACCAATATCTCCTAATAATTTCTTTAAAACATATTAAGGTCAGCAAATATTCAAAAGTGTAGGAATTTTTGCTGCGAATACACTCACAATTACAACATAAAATTAGTTATTGCTCTCATAATTACGAAATTTTGAATTGTCAAAACGTATATTGTTTCATAAATGTTGATATCAGTGTTAGTTCTAAGTAATTACTAGAATGTCCTAGATAAACTATGCTTGTGAACCACTCATTTTCATATGAAGTATAGTTCTTGAAATATATTATGAGCATGAAAAAGACTAATTTTGGCATGGAAAATAATTAGAAAGAGTCTTCAGAAAAGAGAGAATATTTCTTTATATCGTGAATATATATAGTTGGTTCCGTGTGCAGTTTCATGAAAATATATATTTAGAATGGTGTCATTTTATTCAGATGGTAGTGTAGAGTCCTCAAATTCATGGTAGGCGTTTCAGCTAGAGGTCAGGGGATGGAAGAAATTAATAAAATACGCAATTTCGCGTTATTTTGGATAAATGTGTGTTTTAGCTTTCAAAATGAGCCTTATTATGTTCAGTGTTCATTGAAGCTTCACCACAAAGAATACCTAAGTAATATCTCAGATTTTAAATATCGAGATTGGGGGGTCGAAATGTCAAATATATGAAAATAGTAACATTTTAGCAGTTTCATTTCTTTTGTGTGCAAAGTCTAGCGTTTATAATTTTCGGTCAACTTCTTGGTGGTATTTTTGAAATCTCAAGTTCAAGTTCAATAAGGGAGAAGCATAAATTCTAAAAAACATACTAAAATTAGAACTTTAGGTTCCTGCTCTGTATATTTCACAGTGCTGGGCGATGCTTGGAGCACGGATCCCATTCACATAAACTAATTTCAGTTTCTGAATATCTACGTTTAAATCCATCGTCTCATTGACGAACATAGTGATAGTCCATTGTATATATTCGGTATTTATTTATTTACTAGTTTTCTGTATAGCCGTAATTTTACCGCGCTTGTGAACTGTCTACAACCATTTTTATCCGTTTTCGTATGTGACGGGGGTGTATATACTTTGTGCACATTACGTGTGTATCGTAATGTTCCTTATATTTCTGTACGGTAGAGACAATTAATACACGGGAGTGAGTTTTAGCCCTCAACCATTTATTTATAAAAGATAGTAATGTTAACAAAATTACCGTCTCGTAGGAGACTAATTACAGAGTATTTTAGAAGGACGGTTTCTACAGACTCCTTCCTCTTCTTGGGTGATCGATAGAGGAACAAGTATGAAGGATATCACCGGTTACATAACCAACCTGGGTGCCGGAAGTTGTACCAGTTAAGTAGCCAACTGCGTACGGGAAGAAGTCAGGTTCAAGAGTACACACCAGTTACATAGCGAACTGAGTATCAAGGAGTGTTCCAGTTACGTAGACAACTACGAAGAGGAAGGAGAGGAGCTGACCGCCCGGGGAGCGAGTGATCCATCTTGCCTTGCGTTGGTCCATTTTATAGATGATTTTCGAGGTGTGTTTTCCTTCTCCTCCTTTGGCGACTTTAAATCCATCTGGTGTTTACTTGAAGAGTTGACTGTCGTCTGCTCCGGTTTATGTGTTCTTTAGCTCTCTTATTCACACGTTTATTCTATAAACATGATTGCTTGTTTATGTAATATTCACGTGCTCAGAACACACGCGGAATATTACAGTATTATATGTACACCTTCCATTCTTTTGCACTTCTATTCACCAGAAAGTAGACCAAATCTTACAGTCGCTGAAGTTTGTTCGCAAAAGAAACGAAACTAAGGTATCTGTACCGATTATGACCCGGGTCCCACCCTCCAGATCTCTGCAACTTTCCGTTGGTGCTAGTAGATGTCTACGCAAACTATATCCTCGTGATAAGAGAAAGCATTTTTGCGCGACCCTTTTTTTGGCTACTGGCGTGAGCGGCAGCCGCTCCAGTTGAAGTGGCATACTGAGTAAGATAATATTTTGCTGTTATTACAGCAAAATAAGTAATATTTCGTTTCAGTATCTATTGTTGAAAACCTATTCAATATAATGTATGGATATTGTAGCATACGTGAACATAAAATGTGTGTGACCCAAAACATTACATTGTGTAACTAGCAGGCGCTAGAAAAATAAAGAGGTCAATAGTGCTTAATATGGCCAACCGGGCAGCACACAGGAAATATGGGGTATATTGGGCAAAATGCAGTCATAACTGTTTAAATAAAGGAATAGGGTACTTGAAATGTTTGTACTGAAAACGCATCATCATAATGTTTTGTAATTAAAACGAAGATAATGCCAGGTAATAATGAAGTTACCAATTCCAATACAAAGAATAAGATTGCACCAAAACAAAGCAAGTTTCACCACGTTTAAAGCGCCCAGAATTTCAGCAGCTTGCTTCTAATAGTCCTGAAGAACAAACACCGAGTTGTTTCAAGTCTTGTGTATCTTTGTTTTGTTACCATTGTCAGGAAGACAAGGTTGCAGACAAGGGTCTATGTGTCGTTTCGCAAATACGTTTATGAAGAGTGTGTTGGTATCACCGCTAATGACCACGGAGCATTTCTTTGTCCCTCATGTGAGACGTGACTTTCTAAATTTCTTCGTTTGTGTTGCACTTCTTATTTATTAATATTGTTTCTTCTTGTATATTCACTTGTTTTTCACGTATTTCGTCATTTTTTATTAATACAATATTCTTGGTTTTGCAATATCCTATAAATTATGTATGCTTGTAATGCATATTTCTCAGTATGTAGCACATATGAGGAATACAGAAAGATTACACATCACGTTTGCCACACGCTCTTGTTTTCTATAGCGGGCCATATTGGGAACACCATGTTTACAACATGGCCTACTTGCTACATTTTATTTTTCGATTTGTTACATTTTTATACGTCATTTATAGGAAACAGATTTAATTTATTCATTTGTACAAATAGTCTCCCAACTTGATAGTTCAGTCGATTCGCACGAAAAATAGTATTTCTTAGTGAAAAAAATCCACAAATTTAAGGGGGGGGGGGGCAAATTTACGTTACTAAAAAATTATTTTCTTCAGGTTTTTGATATTTCGATCCCCTAATATTTAATATCTGAGTTATTACTTAGGCATTCTTTGCGATTTTGCTTCACTTAACACTGATCATAATAAGGCTAATTTTAATGGTCTATCACACATTTATCCTTAATAACGCAAAATTTTGTATTTTATTAACTTTCTCATTCCTCCTGCTCCCCTGCCAGTGCCACGGAGCTGAGATGGCCACCATGAATTTTCTGAATGTATACTACCATGTAACTAAAATGACATCGCATGTAATATTTCTTCACGAAACTGCACACGGGAAATAGTACTCTGCTGTTTAGACTTAAACCCATCCCTTCCGCATCCCATAAATAAATCAATACTGTTATCTACGCCCTTATTTTACTTGCACTTCTATTTCAAACAGTTCCACCAAAAAGTAGACAAAATATTACAAACGTTGACGTTTGTACGCAAAAGTAAACGAGACGAAACTGCTAAAAATATTTCTCTTGTTTTTGATATTTCGATCCCCCTTCCAATATTAGGAATCTGAGATATTTTTAGGTAATCTTTATGATGCTTCATTTGAAACTGAACATAATAAATATATGTTTAATCCTTTAACACAAATTTTCCTCATTAACGCAAAATTTTGTGTTTAAGTAATTTCCCATCTCCCCTGCCACGTAAATGAGATGATCAACATCAATTTTCTGAATATACACTACCATCTGAATAGAATGACACTACTCTCAATATATTTTCATGAAACAGCACACGGAACGTTAAAATCAGCTAGTAATTAAAATCCACCAAATACAATTTAACAAGATTTGTCGCCCTCACTACAGTTGGGAATGCTGAGCTGGAAGTTGTTTTTATTGAGTAGGAAAAACAAGGTTTTGCTTGAATTCATCAGTAACGATGAGAATAAAGTCTTAAAGTCAGAGAGGTTTGGCCTCAAATATTGATTCTTTAACTAGAAAACAAAACTGACACTATCGATAACTGTAATTTATATTCAGATTATAATTCTAAATTTCTTAATACTTACAATTTTTTTTTTGTTTTTTTTTTTCAATTTCGTTTCAGGATTACTCTATGGATTGCTACTTTCGACAATATTGGCGTGATTCGCGCCTTAGTTTTCCAGGACCAATGAAAAATCTTAGTTTGAGTATCAAAATGTTAGAAAGAATATGGAAACCTGACACTTACTTCTACAATGGAAAGAATTCTTATGTGCATACAATAACTGTTCCCAACAAACTTCTACGGATCACTGAGCACGGTGACATACTCTATTCCATAAGGTAAGCAAGGTATTCTTACAGAATTTTCATATTTGAAAGAATATTTAATCTAGATTTACTTCTGCATAGGTATTTCCATTCCCCGTGTGTTTCTCACTGTGAGTGAATAACGAGTGTGAAATGGAAGAAATGTCAATAAAGTATTTTAAATTTATTAAGAAATAACTGTTACGTTAGCGAGACGAATTGTGACTTGACTATTAAGTTTGTAGCATTGCTTTTTTGTTACGAAAACATATGGGACACCAAACAGGTAGTAGTTATACAGTATTACAGTAACTTGATACTATAATAGTCGCGTCAAGTCACCGTGACTGAGTGAATTGTCGTTAACGTCCTAAATGAGCTGATGGGTTTCAAAGGATGGCACCTCCAGTTTTTTGGATAAATGGCTTCCAAATAATCCAGTTCAATGAACACTGGCGATAATTGAATTCGTGACCACGCGCAGAAAAGCACGCGCGCAAATTTTTCGGCTAACCTGAGGTCTGCAAGTAGCCATCTTATTAGCCAGATAACGATCTA